>JBCEWC010009194.1:0-19022 GCA_038996855.1 Solanum aculeatissimum
TCTCAAAAGGATTAATGTCATATTCATGACAACTCTTTGAGTTCCTCAATCTCATCTTATAAGTAATGACATTTGACACAATATTATACACACTTGATACCGTTGAAATATATATATGAGAAAGTCTCTATGCTCTGTTCTCTTGTCTCTTTTTATTTATTTTGTTTAGTGTTTATTCTACAAGCTATTGTCTTGTTATTATTATGGAGAATTTATAGTAGTTTGTTATTTTTTATATAGTAATCTAGCATATAAATTTTTTAGTATCTTTATTTGAATATTGTATAAGGATAAAAGTTAGTTATTTTTATTTTATGAAAGAACTTTAGGCAAAAGTTAGATTATGATTTTACCCTACTATAAAACAAATAACTAATTAATTAAATATTAAAAAGTTAACTTAAATAAGAAAATAAAGAATTTAATACAATTAAAAAGAAAACAAAAAGTAAAGAAACATGGGATCACAATAGTTAATGAAAAGGGAAATGGTTGAACTTCCATAATTAGTCATTTATTGCAATTTAATTTGTATAAATTTTCTTTGTAATTTGCTAATTATTTCTAATGTTACTAATGAACAATCTTTTATATTCTTTAGTTACGACATTGTAAAAATAAAAAGCAACACATAGGAATCAAATCCATTCTTTGTTTACCTTTTTACTTTTTATATTTATTTAGCACTTCATTCTAATAATTATGCTACTTCACTTAATTAAAGCTTATAATATAACTTTTAGTTTCTTTTTAAATACAAACAAGAAGCAATTGTTTTGATGGTAGAACACAAAAATGGATGAGAAAGATGTATGTCTTGTAGTATATATTATCATGTCATATATATTATACTAATTAACAATGATGTATATATCTAATAGCATTGATTTCTTTTACATTAAGTTCAAATTATATCGAGTATAGCGGTTACAATTTTTACTTTAATAAATTTTCTCCTTTGTGAAGAAGATCAAGAGATGCATGATTATTCTACTTGTGAAAAAGACTAACTAGGAACGTGACGACAAAAATAGTTTAAAAGACTATTTTTCCTCCATTAATTAGTTGTCAGCATCAAGAGAGTAGTTAATAAAAGGAAGAGAAAGATGGATGCAATTTTTCATTGCATCAATGTTTAATTTTAAGTCGTCTTTTCATTTATTGTTGCCCTTTGAGTTGGTTTTTTTTTTTTGCACCTGTTAACTTTTCTACATAACTTTTTCACATTCCTCACTCCTCTCTATGTATAAATATCCACAATAAAATATTTTTGTCACCGTTATCTTAATTGTATTCTTTTTGTCACAAATATACTGTTGTAAGAATTATGTCACTGTTATTAGTTTGTTATCTTTCTCTTTTTCACAAATATATTTTTTGAAAAGTTTAGTATTTGTGAAGTTCTTTCCTCATCTATTTTTCAAGTTTTTATTGTAATAATATATAATATCATTTGTTGAATTGAATAAGATTATTCTAAGAAAGAATTTATCACATCTACTGCTTATTCTACTTAAATGTGATCTTTCTATGATGATTGCTTGGTTAATTTTTCATTGCTAGTAACTCTCTGATGCAATGCAATTAGTGTAAATTAGCGATATTTATCTGTAAAGTATACTTGAGTGTATAACTTGGAGATGTTATATATTTCCTGTTGATTTTCATGTTTTTTTTGTGGACTTATTTCTTACCCATTATTTTTGGACAAGTTTGATAACGATAGGTATATCACTGAATATTTCTCTAAAAATAAAAGTTATCAAAAGATCTTCAATAGTGTGTGTGCGTGTGTATATTTATAATGGCTCTACACAATTTAGCATGGGACATACGTGCAACGCACGTGCCCAGGACTAATATATATATATATATATATATATATATATATATGTATGTATATATATAACTTTCAACATAATTCATACTTTATTAAAATCATGCTTTTATTATTCATAATTAGTCATCATAGCTTTCATGAAAATATCATATCATAAGAAAAGTCCATTAACTTTTCTTTCATCCTTGTGTGGGTAGACATTCCCACCTTAACTTCATCATCATAAATATTTAGGGTTTTCATCACCCTCCTTATCATAGCATCATCATTGTCATTATTATAACATCATTATTTTCATAAAACATGCTTTTACATACTTGACATCATAATCTGAAATTTTAGAGCTTTATCATAAGAGACTAGGGCTAAGTGTGGGCTTATGAGCTATTGAGTCAAAAACATGCAATTGGATAGACTTCATAGAGTAAAACATGTATAAAAATCAATTTGGATCATTGGTAAAGGAACCCACATCAAATCATTAAGCCCTAATCATGCATACTTTGAAATCATATTTTTTTTCTTCAAAATCATATACATCATAAAATTCATCATAATTCATGCATATGTAGTCTTAATCATCATGTAGAAATTATAATTCTTGCATTAGGAATCATAGCTTAAAAGCCCATAAGAAATCACCATAAAACTTTGATAAAAGTAGGTTTTGGATTGGGCTTCATGGATGAAACTAATCCATGAATGAAGTCCTAAATATCTCAAAACAAATCTTTAAAATTGAGGTGAGAAATCTGGAAAATCCTTAGTCAACCTTCAAGTTTTAGTTTAAATGGAACCCTTGACTTAGAGAGAGATATATTGGAAACCCTGAGACAAATTTGAGAATTAAAGTCCTTGAATGAATTAAGAATAGTTCTTTTAGGTACTAGGTCGATTAGGGTAGTTAAGATGACAAAATCGAAGTAGTTTAGGACTTAGGAGGATTGAAAAATTCAAAAACACCCTTTATTAAAAATTATCACAAACGTCCACGAGACCCCTCTTATGGGTCGTAGAAAGGCTTATAGCTCGTAACACGAGTCGTAGACTAGGGTGTCACAAAAGGTAAGCTACTGTAATTGTTTCTTCTGATCCACGAAAACACAGATGGCTCATAGAAATCCATATGGGTCGTAAGACCCTCCGTAACATGCTTTTGTACTTAGACAAATTTTTTATTCCTTCAGGCCTCTTTCCACGAGACCACTCCACAGGTCGTAGACAATTCTACGGCTCGTTTGTTACCTCATAAGTCACGTTACAAAATTATTTCAATTTTCATCATCACTGGCTAGTTTCCATGATGCAACTTACGACCCGTAGATTATCCTACGGGTTGTAGACTGGCCTGTGAAACCTGACTATCAACAATTTTCCAATCCTTCAATTTTTCAAGCCTAAAATCATGAGGGGTGTTATATAGTATGGAGACTTTAAAAGGGTTTTACATTCTATGTTATCCTTGTATGGAGTTTTTTCTATTTGATGGAAACCGATCTTTACAGGTTTTGTTCATCGATGTAGTAGTTGGTATACTTTATAGACAAATTATGTTAGTTATTCATACTTTTTAATGTTGATTCATTATCTTAAAAAGGATCATAGTTCCTTCCCCGTCTTACTTTCGCATTTCTCTGTGTTCAATGCCTATGAATGCTTTTTAAAATGGCTTGAGTGAGTTGTCCTCGAGTATCTCATTCGTGGTATAACAACTAGGCCCCAAGGTCGGATTGTTACAGTTTTCTTAACAACTGACACTTTTCTTTTTCTTTTTTCTTTTCAACAAAGTCTTCAGACACATCAACCCTATCAGTTTTATATACCTGGTCCCTCACACTTTTTTCTCAACTTTCTTCCAGCAAATGTACGAGCCCTATTTTCGTTTTTGTTGAACCTCTAGTATGATACTTATGCCTTCCAGCTTTTGAACCATTAGTCACCTTTTCGTTCCTCTTTTTAGAAGTAGGCACAATTTTTCTCCTAATTTTCAATGAAAGGGAAAGATTATCTTCATCCTCAAAAGTTGTATCAGTTATTGGAAAAGTCTCCTCAGGAGAAACTGATTTTGTAGTCGGACTTCACAATGTTTGATTCCTAAAACCTTGACTTGAGTAAATCGGTGTGCTTGCCACTTTTTGTGATTGTGTAATCCCTAGTCGATCGAGTTATACTAAAGTATCTTGTTAAAATGGACAAAGTAATTGCATGAATTGAATAATGGCATGGTAAAATTGGTCAAAGGGTGGTTATCCTGAAGTTTACATGTATCTGAGTTGGGTTGATGGTTGAGGGGTAGGATAGTGAATTGCCTATGTGTGAATCATGGGTTGGTTGGTGGTAATTTGTGTATACATATATTTTGGTTGAATTGGAATGTATGGATTGGAATGCATCGACTAGAATGCTATTTCTTCGATGTTGTTTAATTTTGTATACCCTGTTATTGCGACCTAGTCATCTTGCTTGAGTAATCATTAAATTTCACTTGATTGGGACTTAGCTGGCATTTTAGTTGTTGTATATTGACGTAATGTAATCGAATGGGTTACTTGGGAAAATCAGGTTGCTATTTTTTAACCATACGAGGGCATTCTACGACCCATGGTTTAATCCACGGACCATAGTTTCCCCTCGTAAGTAGAGATCAGCAACTTGAATTTTCCTGGAAGTTACCAGATGAACCTGTTTACGAGTCATAGTTTAGACTATTGCCCGTAAATAGTGTTCATAAGTTCCATGCCTGCATGAATAGATTTCTAATATTGTACCTCCGGCCCAGTCTACGACTCGTAGTTCATTCTACGAGTCGTGACTGGGTCCATAAGTACATTTCTAGTAACTCAAATTATTGTACCTTATTTTTATGAAAGTTTTTTACGGCCCGTAGGTGAGCCTTTGTAAGTCCTTCTGTGAACATTATTTTTTAATTATTGTTTTTGTTTTTTGTATTCTTAGACTCAAGTGTGTGTATAATGTTATGTTTTCAGGTACCATGGGTCCACGTCCTAAGAGAGATGACATATGGGCCATGCAGGACCGCCTTCATGACGAGCCTACAGATTCCGAGGTCAGTGGTTCCTTGGAGGTTCTCAACGTCCAGAAAGAAGAGGGTGTAAGCGGCGACATATGTCACATCCCAAAATACTCCCTAGATGTGATTGGCACCCGCCAATACCATACCATCTGTTGGGAGAACCAAACATCTATACTTGCATCCAAATTATCAAAGCACAGAGATACAACATATGCAACACCAAATCTCATCATTTCTCATAAAAAATGGAATAACTATCAAACTTAAATCATATATCAAGTTACGAAAGAAAAAGGTCACTTAACAAAATATCTCTAGCCCAAATCCCACAATAAGATCATGGAGCATCTAATAGAGTGGCATGAGTTTAACTATCGGGCATACAAACCCAAGAAGAAAAAAAACATAAACTATAATAGATAGATCTGAGTAGTAGCCTCCACAAGCAATGCAAAGGCTCACCTAAGCAACAAAGTCCAACGAAACAAACTTGTCAGCCACAGGTCTCACCCTCTACAATAGTATTTGCATTGACATGTGAGTAAGGAGTGAGCTATATATAAATATAACTCAGTAAGATCCTTGGCTCACTACTTTAATACCCCTGGGACAAGAGTTATAAAATACACGTGCACAACGGATATACATAAATAATATACACAAGAATATACTTAATAATAAGCTCAATGAGTTCAAACAAATGTTCAAAAAAGTCACTACTTGTCTCACTTCAATCCACACTCAAAACTTGTCATAAACGGCAGCAAAGGAGATCAACCCATCACCCCGACAAGTCCATGGAAGCATGTATAATGCTCTAGAATTATACTACGACAGCATGTACAAAGCTCTTAACATAATACAGCAACATGGGTATTCCCCTAACATATTATGGCAACTATGTATGACCCTAGTAACTATATCAAAATAATGGAGAAGGATATCCAACATCACACCACATATAACTTATAAAAATATTTGCTATTCTTCACAAAATGGAATTTGTAAGGCTAATTAAAGAACACCAACTCTATCAAGCACATGTTTGTCACAATACATGCACCAAGCAAAAATATATATTTTTCAAAGCATGTTTTAAAAGCAAGCACTAAAGTTTAAAGTCTCACTTACCTTATTAATGACAAGTTCTACAACCTTGCATGCGTAGAACACCCACCAAAACAACTCCTACTTGCCTCTGAAAAATACTGATTATCGATATCAATTATGTTGGAAAAACTCATGTCCCAATATCCCTAACTTCAATTTTAGAGTTAAACCTTAATACCCAATACCTTAGCCTATAAATTAAAAGTAAAGGTATTCTTAATCTCATTGTCAAAACTTAATTGGTGAAAATTTTGGTAAATCTGTTTACAACTAATAAGAGCACACAACAACAAGAAAATACCTACACTTTATCACCTAAAACAGTGGTACAAAGATCAGGTTGATTCTATGTATGAATTTCCCCAAATCACCTTGATGCAACGTGTTTTCTTCCCAAAGAAAAGAACGAAGTAAATTGCCCTAATTTTTTTTCTGTTGCGTGCGACAGACAGAAAAAAAAAGTTTTTGGGTGTTTTTTCTTTAATAAAAATTATTGGTTAAAATTACCCATTAGCCCTTCATTAAAAAAATAAGGGTTATTATATTATCCCCAACTTAAAATAACGTTGTCCTCGAACGAGTATAAAACCATACCTGAAGTGTCAAATAAGTGAGGATATCTCTCTCACATATCTGCCTTGGACTCCCAAGTAGCCTCTTCGATTGGATGATTACGCCATAACACTTTCACTAAAGCTACCTTTTTTGACCTCAATTGTCACACTTGCCTATCCAGAATTGATATCGGACCTTCCTCATATGCTAAATTCTTATCAAGCTCCACATCTTCTAGATTAATCTTATGGCTATCATCACAAACATACCATCGAAGCATGGACACGTGAAATACAGGATGTACAGAGGATAATCTTGGAGGTAAAGTAAGTCGGTATGCCACCGATCCAATCTGATCTAAAATCTCATAAGGACCAATATATCTATGACTCAACTTACCTTTCCGACTAAATCTCATAACTTCCTTAATAGGAGAAACTTTCAAAAAGACCTTTTCACCCCTCGTGAACTCCACATTACAGACTTTCTTATTTGCATAGGATATTTGTCTATTTTGTATTCTCTGAAGCCATTCTTCTATCACTGTAACTTTCTCTAAGGCCTACTGAATAAAATCTGAACCTAGTAATTGTGCTTCACCAGGTTCAAACCATTCAATTGGTGATCGACACTTGTAACCATATAGAGCCTCATACGGTGCAATCTGTATATTTGATTAGTAGCTATTATTATAAGTAAACTCTATCAACGATGACTGATCATCCCAATATCCGTCGAAATCAATCGCTCAAGCTCTAAGCATGTCCTCCAAGATATGAATAACCCGCTCAAATTGTCCATTATTTTGGGGATGAAAAATTATACTCAACTCAACCTGTGATCCAAATGACTTCTGAAAAGATTTCCAAAACTCAGCAGTGAACTGTGCACCTCGATATGACATTATTGAAATAAGCATTCCACGAAGTCGAACTATCTCTCGAAGGCAAATGTCTGCTAACTTCTTGGCAGTATAAGTAACTGAACTGGTATGAAATGGGAAGATTTTGTGAGTCTGTCTACAATCACCCAAACCTAGTTGTGCTTCTTGAAAGTACTTGGAAACATAATAACAAAGTCCATGGTAATCCTTTCCCACTTCCACTCTAGGATAATCAAGTTTTGCATTACTCCACCAGGTTTTTGATGTTCATATTTCACCTGTTGGAAATTCAAGCAACTAGTCACATACTTCAAATGTCAGCCTTCATACCTTTTCGCCAGTACAAATCACGCAAGTCTTGATATATCTTCGAAGTACCTGGATGGATGGAATATAGCGAGTTATGAGCCTTTTCAAGTATTAGTTGTTTTACCTCACCTACCATGGGTATACACAATATACCACATTGATGCAAAATGCCCTCACCATCAATTGAGAACAACTTCATGCCTCCACTCTGCACTAGATCTCATAATCTACCAAGTTGGGGATCATCATATTGGAAAGCCTTGGCTTCTCCAACCCTAAAAGAAACCTACCAAGAAGTGTATGATCAATTCTAACTCCCTTATTGGCTAAAGACTAAATATCCCTAGCCATAGGTCGCTTTTCAACAGCAATCCAGGCCAAGCTGCTCATAGACTTCCTACTCAAGGCATCTTCCACCACATTCGCCTTTCTAAGATTATACAAGATAGTGAGATCAGAATCTTTAAGTAGCTCCAACCATTGTCGTTGCCTCAGATTCAGATCCTTTTTCGTGAAGATGTATTGCAAACTCTTTTGATCAGTGTAGACTTCACATGGCTCGCGCATAA
The DNA here is from genome assembly GCA_038996855.1 of Solanum aculeatissimum. Taxonomy (NCBI): domain Eukaryota; kingdom Viridiplantae; phylum Streptophyta; class Magnoliopsida; order Solanales; family Solanaceae; genus Solanum; species Solanum aculeatissimum. The sequence goes on from JBCEWC010009194.1 coordinate 8,301, forward strand.
AGGTATTGACGCTAGGTTTTGAGCGCAAATATAATTGTGGCCAATTCTAAATCATGCATTGGATAATTCTTCTCATGAATCTTTAGTTGTCGAGAAGCATAAGCCACTACTTTACCATTCTGCATTAAGACACATCCCAATTAGACTTTAGATGCATCACAATAAATGGTGAAACCAACCTCTACCGTGGGTAAGGTCAAAATAGGAGTTATAGTCATTGCAGTCTTTAATTTTTGCAACTCTCTTCACATCCATCTGACCACTGAAAAATCACACCTTTTTGAGTTAAATGTGTCAATAGAGCATCTATCTCTGAGAAACCCTCCACAAGCCATCTATAATATCCAACTAGCCCTAAGAAAATGTATATCTCTATAGGAGTATTAGGTCGAGGCCAATCTCAAACAACTTCTACCTTTCTTGGATAGACTTAAATCCCATCTCGTGACACCACATGTCCTAAAAAGGAAATTGTTCCTAACCAAAACTCATATTTTTAGAAGTTAGCATAAAGCTTTCGTTCCCTAAGTGTTTGCAATACATACAACTCTCAAATGATGTTCATGTGCAGTCTCATCTCAAGAGTACACCAAAATATTATTAATGAATACAATCACAAACTCTTCTAAGTATGGCTTGAATAACCTGTTCATGAGGTCCATGAATACTACAAGTGCATTAGTCAATCCGAAAGACATCACCAATAATTCAAAGTGCCTATACCTATTCTGAAAGACTGTCTTTGAGATATTTTTGGTCTTTATTCTCAGCTGATGATAACCTGATCTTAAATTAATTTTGGAAAAGTGAGAAGCGCTCTGCAGTTGATCGAATAGATCATCAATATGAAGCAACGAGTATTTATTCTTGATTGTTGCATTATTTAGCTATTTGTAGTCGATGCACATTCTCATCGTGTCATCTTTCTTTTCCACAAATAACACTGAATCACCCCAAGTCGATACGTTGGTCCTGATGAACCCCTTATCAAGTAGCTCTTGGAGTTGGACCTTAAACTCTATCAACTCAGTTAGAGCCATACGATATGGAGGAATAGAGATAGATTAAGTGGCTGACACTAAATCAATGCTAAACTCAATTTCTCTTATTGGATGTAGCCCAGGTAAGTCTTGTGGAAACACATCAACAAATTCTCGCACAACTGGAACGCTTCAGGAGAGGGCAGGGGAGTTCAACAGGGCTCGTGTTAATGGTGGGAACTATTCTCACCAAAGGGGTGGTGGCCACAAGTTCCAAGGTGGCCAAAAGAAAAGTGGTCAAGGATCCAACAATACTCCTCCTCGGGCGACCAAGGATAAAAGGGTTGCTCCAAAGACCCAAAGTCCCAATTACCCCAAGTGTAAAAGATCCCACAAGGGAGAATGCTTAGTCGGGTCCAATGCTTTACTTGTGGGTAGCTCGACCACTATGCCAAGGATTGTAGGAGAAGAGGCACAAAGCCACAAGGCCAAAGGGGTCAAGCTCAAGGTACCCAAAGGACCAACTGATTCTATGCATTACATGGTCGCCAAGAGGTCAAAGAGACTCCGAACGTGGTCACCGTTATGTTACGTCTTTTTTATTATGATGTATATGCACCTTTAGATCCAAGAGAAAAATTATCTTTTGTAACCCCATTCTTTGCTAATAAGTTTCTTGTATGTTCTGAAATCCTTCATGAGCCCTATGAGGTTAGTAACCCCATAGGAGTGTCCATCAAAGCCAGAAGAATCTACAAAAATTGTCCTGTCTCTATCTTGCACAAAGTAGTTTCATGTGATTTAGTTGAGCTTTCTATGGTGGATTTCGATATGATTCTCGAGATAAATTTGTTGTATGTTCCTATGCTTCCATTGATTGTAGAACTCGTAAGGTCAAGTTCCAATTCCCTAATGAGCCAATTCTTGAATAGGAGGGTAGTAACTTTTTATGTAGGAGTCAATTCATTTCCTTCTCTTGAGTCGGTCCCTATAGTAAATGAGTTCCTAGATATTTTTCCAGATGAGTTACCGGGTGTTCCTCCTGAAAGAGAAATAGATTTTGGCATAGATCTCCTCTCCAATACTTATCCCATCTCAATCCCTCCGTATAGAATAGCTCCCGTGGAGTTTAAGGAGTTGAAAAAAATTGATCTATTTGAGAAGGATTTTATTAGTCCTAGTCAGTTTTCATGGGGTGCTCTGGTGTTATTTGTGAGAAAGAAAGATGAGTCGCTCCGTATGTGCATTGACTACCGATAGCTTAATAAGGTCACTATCAAGAACAAGCACCCCCCCTAAGAATAGATGATTTATTCAATCAATTTCATGGGGCTACACACTTCTCCAAAGTTGACTTGAGATCCAGGTATCACCAATTGAGGGTGAGGAAAAGTGATATTCCTAAGATGGCATTTTGGACTAGGTATGGTCACTTTGAGTTCATGGTAATCTTATTCGGCCTCACTAATGCTCCGAAAATCTTTATGGATCTCATGAATAGGGTGTTCAATCCCTACCTTGATGAGCTTGCCTTCCTTGGGCATGTGGTATCCCATGATAGTATAAAGGTTTATCCAAAGAAGACTAAAGTAGCAAGAAATTAGCCAAGGTCATTGACTCCAACTGATATAAGGAGTTTCTTAGGCCTAGCCAGTTATTATAGGAGGTTTGTGCAAGATTTCTCTTCCATTTCGTCCCCACTCACTAAGTTGACTCAAAATAAATCTAAGTTTGTGTGGATGAATGAGTATGAAAAGAGCTTCCAAACTTTGAAGGATAGGTTGACTTCTGCTCCAATATTGACATCGCTGGAAGGTAATGATGGGTTCATCGTGTAGTGTGATGCATCCAGGATTGGTTTGGGTTGTGTGCTAATGCAGAATGGCAAGGTTATTGCTTATGCTTCGAGGCAGTTGAAAGTGCATGAGAAGAATTTCCCGACTTATGTTCTTGAGCTTGAGGCGGTGGTGATTGCCTTAAAGATTTGGCGACATTACTTGTATGTAGTTCATTTGGATGTTTTCACCGACCACAAAAGTCTCCAATATGTATTCACCCAAAGGGATCTTAATTTGAGGCAAAGAAGGTAGTTAGAGCTACTTAAAGATCACAACATGAGTATGAAGTACCACCCGAGAAAAGCTAATGTGGTAGCCGATGCCCTTATTAGAGTTTCCATGGGAAGTGTGTCTCACATTGAAGATGATGCAAAAAGGGAGTTGGCTAAAGATGTCCATAAATTGGCTAGGTTTGGAGTGAAGTTGAGTGAAATCGAAAATGGTGGTGTGATGGTTCTTCATGGGTCCGAGTCTTCGTTGATTGATGATGTTAAGACCAAGCAAGACCTTGATCCCGCCTTCATAGAGTTGAAGGCCTTAGTGAAAGATAGAAAGATACAAGTCTTCTCACAAGGGGGAGGTGGTGCACTACGGTATCAAGGGAGGTTATGTGTGCCCAATAATGGTGAGTTGAAAAAGTTGATCATACAAAAATCTCATAAAGTTTCATATTCCATTCACCCCGGCACTACAAAGATGTATAGAGACTTGAGGGAGATTTATTGGTGGAACGGAATGAAGAAGGACATTGTCCAATTTGTGTCTGAATGTGCTAATTGTCAACAAGTGAAAGTTGAACATCAAAGGTCAGATGGCCTAGCTCAAGAAATTGATATTCCTTCTTAGAAATGGGAAGAAATCAACATGAAATTTAAAGTTGGGTTGCCAAAGACCAAAAAGCAATTTCACTCCATATGGGTGATAGTAGACTACATGACAAAGTCAACTCATTTCTTACTGGTCAAGAATACATTCAGTGCCAAAGATTATGCCCACTTGTATATCCGAGAGTTGGTGAGGTTGCATGGGATTCCATTGTCCATCATATCAGACATTTGAAGATATGTTGAGGGCTTGTGTGTTGGAGTTTAAGGGAAGTTGGGATGAACAATTTCCACTTATTAAGTTTGCCTACAACAATAGTTTCCATGCAAGCATTGGGATGGCACCTTTTATGGTGCTGTGTGGTAGACGGTGTAGATCTTCCATCGGGTGGTTCGAGGTTTGTGAGATGGCATTAATAGAGCCATACTTAGTGATGAATGCTATGGAGAAAATTAAAAGCATAAGAGAGAAATTGCAAACGACCCAAAGTCGATAAAAGTCATATTCTGATATGAGAAGAAGGGAACCTGAGTTCCATGTTGGTGATTGGGTCTACTTGAAGGTATCTCCGATGAAAGGTGTGATCCAATTTGGTAAGAAAGGGAAATTGAGCCCTAGGTATTTAGGACCCTATAAGGTGGTGAGAAGAGTAGGAAAGGTGGCATACAAGTTGGGTCTACCCAATGAGATGCATTTGATTCATCCAGTTTTCCATGTGTCGATGTTAAGGAAATTCATAGGTGATCCGAGCTCCATAGTTCCTTTGCATGATGTGAACATTGAAGAGGATTTGAATTATAAGGAGGTACCAGTTGAAATCCTAGACCGGCAAATGAAAAAGCTAAGGAACAAGGAAGTTGCATCCAAGTGCTTTGGAGAAATCAACAAGTTGAGGGTGTTAGGTGGGAAGTGAAAGCGGATATGATTAAGCATTACCCATATCTATTCCACTCTACTCAAGCCTAAGGTACTTAGAAATTCTTTCTAAAACCTCTAATTCCTTGTATTTGAATTTTTCATGATGCATGCATATTTTTCTATGTTTATGGACTATTTTAAGATGTGTTTAAGTTGTGGGCTTTCAAAATTTTATGAAATAAAGTTTTAAGTTACATTTTTGCATGCATACTGGGTTGTTAGCTGCTAATTTACTCCTTAGATCCTGCCTTTAAGTACATTCGGGGACGAATATTCCCATAGGGGAGATATTGTAACAACCCCCAATTTAAGATTCTTGAGTGCAGAAAAGTTGAGCAAAAAAATGACCTAAAGTCTAGTTTACGAGGGGCACTTACAGCCCGTAAGTGCACATACTGTCCATATGTTAGGTCCTTAAATATGAACTTCATGAAGGAAAAAAGTTTCCAAGTGTAGGGTAACTTAAGGGCTAAGTGATGGCCCGTATATAATAGGTTATAGCCCGTAGATGGGCTCGTGAGAGAGGCCCCAGACATGAAGAAAATTTGGAGTTTATTGGAAGGTGATTTACGTGTTACCAGATGGCCCATGAAGTAGGACACAACGCGTAACATATGCTCTTGGTTTTGGGTCCAGCAAAGTTAGTTTTCAGGATCTTAGATACAATACCAAACGAAAGGGACCTACGACTCGTGGATTGACTTACGGCCCGTAATCGGGGTTTCGTAGGTTGATTCTGGTAATTTTATTGAGGGGCAATTTTGTCATTTTCATCAATCCTATTCCTAAACTATGTCCTTTTGGGAACGAAAAGAGGTCCTAAATCAGCCTTAAAGCCCTAAGAAACCTCATTCTCTTCATTCTCTCAACTACCTAAAATTCCTAAGGCAAAAAGCTCGCAAGAACAAGCTAGGGTAAGGGCTAGGGTTCCAAGATTTCTTCTTCAATTCTACAAGTTTGTTTCTCTTCAGTTCTCCTAAAGTATGTGAGTTTATTTATGAGTATCCTTCCACCCATAAAGTTCCTTTTAAAGTATTTTACCTTTTCTTTAAGTTCTTTTAAAATATATGCATGTTTATGTTGATTTCATGATGTTTTAAGTTATTAAATGCTATTCATGATACCTTATGATTATTTTACTAAGTATATATGCACGTTTGAACTATTGATAACAACCACATGATGGCTTTGATGTTGAAGAAGTGTGGGCATTTTCGTTGGTCCTTAAAAAGAGAAATTTTCTCATGTTTTTATGTGATTTATGATTGTTCCGTTATAAAAGCTAAGCTCACCTAGTTTTTCAAGTAAAGCTTTGTGAAATTTGAAATGATGATTAGGACATTAAAGATGAGTTTTAAAGTTTAATTTGTCAAATATATAAGTATGTTGACAATTGCCCTAAAGATGTTTAAGAAAGGTCCCCAAGATGAAAGGACAATACTCACTTGGTGGTTCCTAAGTTTGAGCTACTCCTATGATTGCTACTTAGGATTCTAAGTTATGTTTTAAAGATTTTGTGGGATGACTTACCACCGAATGTGATATTGAGGTGGTCGGTAAGGGAACTTAGAAGCAACCCTTTGTCGCATTAACTATGTGCCACCATAGGAGCCCTTGTAGGTTAGGCTAGTGGATCCACCTAGGCCATTTATATTATTATGATGCATGCAAAGTTGAGGGAGTTCCACTTGGCAAGTGGTCTCCCCGTGCCAATGTAGGGGGCTATGTTAGATTCCATGTAGTAGCTCACGTGGTCTTAAATGTCGATTAAGGTCTTCTTCCACAAATATATGACTCTATGAGGTGATTTCATTACTTGTGCTTTCTCGTGCATTTGCCCTCATTCATATTGAGTCATCTCCTTTATTCATGCATGAGTTTGCATTGATCGTATCTACTATGTATAAATATGTTTTATTATGAATGATGGCATTTCAATTTCATGCATTGCATTGCATGTCACATACTTAGTATATTCCAAAAGTACTAACGCATATTTGCCTGCATGATTTAACCATGCAGGGACATGCACTCCTCCACCAACTCGAGGCTAGTTTTCGGTGTCCAAGACTAGTAGTTCTATTGTGATGAGCCTTTAGTTCGGGACTCTACCTTTTTTCTTTCAAGATTGTACTTTTATTTTGAGAAGATGTATTTATGATCCTTTTGAGGCTTTCACTTTCTATGTTGCACAATTATGGATTTATTTCTATTTGATGGAAATCGACCGTACTGGTTCCGTCTGTTTATGTAGTAGTCGGTATGCTAATGGACACAATGAATGTTAGTTATTCCATTGCTTTCTAATGTTGTTCCATTGCTTAAATGGCCCATAACCCCTTTTCCCTTATTTTTCGCAATGTTTTAAACTGAAGGCCAATGAATGCTTAAAATGCTTAGATGGCTTGGGTGAGGTGTCTTCGGGCATCTCATTCGTCATGTGACGACTAGGCCCCTAGGTTGGATCGTTACAGAAGTGTTTGTATATTGAAGACAGATTTTGAAGAGTATAGTCTACAAAGCCCAATCACGAGCTGTGATTCCATCTACGACCCATAATCATGTTCGTCTGAGGCCTTGATTCCAGTTTTTCTATTTCGTTTAGGATTTGGTTTCTTTCTACTATAAATAGATTTTTAGGTTTTTTTAGACATAGAGAGCAATTAAAATGTCCAGAACTTGTTACTTAAGATTATTACTTAGTTCTTGTGGATCACTTTTGACATTAATTTCGAGTTATAACATTGTGATTTTCGTGAAGATTTCAGATTTCATGTTCTTCAATTCATCGTTGCAAGTGTTTAATTATGCGAATTCATAACATGATTCCTTCATCTACAACGAACATGAGTAGCTGAATTCACAACTAAGGTTGTGGGAACCACGAAGAACTAACAAAGTAAAAACCGAATAATTCGTAATCCTTGAAAAGTGTGCATGCATGTATTATTTATCTCCACTATGAATATTTTTTAACGATTGCAAACGTTAGAACTCGCCTAATTCTTACTTACTGGATCAAGGGGTAATGAACGAAAAGAGGGATAAAATAATAAGACTCAACGTGATTACACTCGTCTATTCAATCTAAACGAATCAAGGGATGGTTGTACTGGGACAAGATAAGAGTTAGTAATACGACACTCGTAGATGGATCATGTCACATGGTGTAATTTGCTAAGTGCTTGGATCAAAAGGCTATGTGAACATAACTTACCAGTTATGCAAGCTACACACTAGAAAAGGTTACGATTATTTGGTTATACTGAGTTAGGAATTCATGGGGAACACAATACCCTAGTTACTTCTCTCACTGAATTCACAACACTTGCGCTTGATTGATTTATATTAGTTTAGGTTTAATTATTGTTTTTATATAAAAAAAAACCCTTCCACAAAATAAGTAGATTAATTCATCCTAATTAAAAGCAAGAGAGTTGTACGTAATGGGACAACTCACCCTTACAACTACAAATAATGGTGTCATATAACCTCTAGAGTAATTTAGCATTGAAGAAGCATTCCGCAGTTGGTAAAGGCATCCACAACCAGTGTGATCCAACATCAACTATGTAGTTCTTCAACAAGAATGCAATGGTCAAAGAGCTCATTCAGAAGATCAACCTGAAATGACGAAGTGTTGCCCGACATTTTTGGTGATCATATGTATCACAAGATCTCCATCATCTTAAGTTCAAGAAGGACGTTGCTTCATCCCTCAAATCATGGAGATTGTCGGAAGGAAGAATCAAGAAAATACTTAGAAATATACTTAACAAATATTCATCAATAAAGTCTCTTTGCTTCATCTTTTGTTTGTAATCGCAGTTTATTTTGGGTACTCTGAAAATTTGTTGCAAACATACCCTTGAAAACTTCGTCCAGAAAACCATATGTTGTCAATGTCCCCTTCATAAAGATCCAAACAGTTTCCATATGATCACTTATGTACATACCAGTTCAGCAAAGAAACAAAAAAGAAGGCAGAAAGACACCACACAAAATCATTTCCTTCTCTTTTCCTTTTCTAGTACTAAAACGGATATAAATTATTTCGGCTTATGTTTCCAGCTTACACACTTTTTTTTCAACTTGGTAACTCTTTTTCCAGCTTACACACATCACATAAATATGAACTAAATACAAATTAAATTACATTAGAAAGACACTTCTTTTGGGTAGGCACGCTGAAACATGAACATGCTGAAACAATACTTCCAAGTATTAGAAACTGTGTAAAAAAATATCAAAGTCAGCATCCTGCTGCTTTCAAGAACTTATCGTAGGGACTTGAAGGAGGCAGCCTGAAGGACTGTTGTCCATACTCCCGAGAACAAGAGAGAGAGTTTTGTGCATGAGTTGATTCAATTGTTGTTAATTCTAGATCCTGGTGAAGCACCATATCCTGGACAAAAGGAAAAGGAACAGCTTAAAATACTCAATAATATTTCAGGACCATGCTTTCCATATGCAGGATCTCGAGGAAAATATTTGTCATTTATAACACGAGAAATAAATAAGGTGCTATCCCTATGTTGACAAAACGTTATCTTTTTTTTTTCCAGATCAGGAGCAGTGTCACATGCAGAATTTCCTCATCAAAGTTGAGGGATGTACTAGAAAACATTACTGGGCATTGATCGTCATCTCCCATGTAGCTAATACGTACATTTACTTGTGCAATGGAATGCCTTAGTTTCAGGCAAATTGGCTAACCTGGATTCAGTGAGAGCAAGGCTATTCCAGTTTTTGTACTCCTGGTTCAGCTAACTGAAAATTCTAGATAGTAGGATCAAAATGATCCAACTTTCAGCCAAAGTGGATTTAGATTCAATCAAGAGAGATGTCAAATAGATTTGCATGATCTCAAAGTACGGCTTTAATGTAGTGAGTGGCAGTGTTAGGCTAATTATAAACTAGAGATAAAAATTATTTATTCTGTAAATAAATAATGTACAACAGCATTCAAGGTTCTCTATAAAATACCTACACGCTAGGTAAATCCTAATACGATGATATATATTGAAAGGCTGACTCACAACATTACCAAAAGAAGAACTGATCAACAGCTACACAGAAGTAAGTCACATAGTTTATAGCTAGAACAAAAAAAGTAGACCAAATCAATCTTCTAAGGTTGGACGGAATCAGTTTTCTTATTTTTGAAGTCCCAAATACTAGAATTTCTAGCAATACTTTTTTTTGGAACTGGTGACTTTGTATTCCTCAGCAGTAAGGGCATGTTGGCCACCTCCAAAAATTTACACCTAGAAACTAATTACAGTAATCCTATGAAGTATATTAACTGAACTTCCCCTTCTATTACATTGTTCTTTACATCAAAAACATATAGAAGCGATGACCTTCCTTTTGATATTCTGTACGAGCTCTCCTTGCTTCAAAAATCCTTTCATTTCTTTCCTTCTAAATCTTCCACCAAATATAGGCAATTACTGTTTTCCACCAAATACAGGAAGGAACTATTTTCCACTAAATCTTCTGGCTCTTGCTACCTCCTTCCTAATCCAACAACTTAAATGATCAAAAGTATGCACTGGCATAGACCAGTTCACCTTAGCCAAACTAATGAACCTGCACGTGTGGTGCAACTCTACAAAGTAGGAAAAGGTGGTTGTTTGTCTTTAAAATCTCCTTACATAATGAGCATCTTGAAGCAATGTAGATTGCCCTTTTTTGTAGTGCTTCATGAGTCAGACAAGCTCTTCTGACTATTAGCTAGGTGAAGCATTTCACCTAAGTTAGTACTACACTCTTCCATGCAGACTACCAGGGTCCTGTTGACCTCCCTGTGACTTCAGAAGGCCCCCTATTGTACACCCTATTTACTGAGAAGAGTCCATCCTGATGGTGTTTCTATATCATATTGAATTTACGGAAAAGGGTCAAAATTGCCCCTGAACTATGCAAAATAGACCACTTATACTCTCCGTTAGATTTTTGGACCAAAAATACCCCTGCTGTTATCTTAAAAGACCACAAATACCCCTCAAGGGTTAACAACACACATGTGGCAAGCCATGTGGCACTAATTCCGCCAACTAGAATATCATATAAAATTAGGTTTTTTTTTAAAGAAATAAATAAAAAATAATTAAAAAAATATTTATTAAATTTTAGTATCATAGAATATATTTTTTACT
>JBCEWC010009195.1:0-19021 GCA_038996855.1 Solanum aculeatissimum
TCAAATAGTTAGAGAAGTCATATATTATTTTATGAGTATTTTCTTATTAGGTAAATCGAAAATCAAACCGTTAAGGATCAAAAACTGATAAACTGAAAACTGATAAACAATATCTTATTGGTTTGTTATTGGTTTAATATATTTAAAAATTGAAAATCGATAAACCGAACCCATAATACATAAAATCGAATTGAATCGACCGATGCACGCCCATAACCTCCCCATTCCCTTACTCCCACTCCCGCTCCCAATTTTTTTTAAGAAACACACAAAAAAAAAAATTAAAAAATAGTACAATTAAGAATTTTTTATTATGAGTGGGGGATCTATGGGTCTATATGGGTACCCATATTTTAACCATTTTGACCATATTTGTATGAGCTCTTAAACTAGATCAACCCATATTTACCCATTTTGAAAATATGAATGATCCATTAAAATAAATATGGGTTAAATGGACTCATTTTACCTTATATGGATTGAAATTGTCACCCCTAGGAGTGGGTGGCCGGAGGTGGAGTAAAAAATTAAAATTTTCAAAATTTAAATTTTTTAAGAAATAAATTTTCATCTTTTTTGTATGGAGGGGGGGGGTACAAAATTTAAAATTTAAATTTTTTGTAAAAATAAATTTTTAATATTTTTTGGTATGATGGACGGGGGTGGGGGCGCTGGGGTGGGGTGATGGGTATGAGGCAGCTGGGGGCGTAGGATGGAATAAAAAATAAAATTTTCAAAATGTAAAAAATAAATTTTTAATCTTATTTTATTTTTAAAATAATAATTTATTTATTTTTTGAAGGGGAATTGTAGTATGGAAGGGATAAAAAAAAGGTCAATTTGAAATTTGGTAAGAGTTTTGGAAAATATTTTTCTTAATTTTTGAAAAGAAGTCATTTTCCTTAAATTTGAGTTGATTTAGAAAAAATTTAAACCAACCAAACGTGAGAAACAGAAAATGTTTTCCTTAATATAAACTTCATCATCATATCAACTGCACAGATTACAAATAGTAACTTATTCTTATATACGCGCAATGAACCAGAAAGAAATTAAAGGTTATCAAATCTTCATACAGCTCTGAGTACTATCATGTGCCTGAATGATTCTCTGATAACGAGAATGTTGACTCTAGCTAATGAATATTTAAAAGAAGATTTTGGCTTAAACTTATTTATTTTGCTTTCAATAATAGGTTAGCATCCTATGCTTTACCGGAGTCTTTTAGCCCTCCTTATCAATAAATTTTATGTCAACTTTTTATTTTTTACTTTCTATAATGGGATAGTATCAGTCGGACCCAAACTTGTTTGGGATTGAGATAATGTTGTAGTTGTAATAATATGCACTCTTTCTATCTCAATTCATATGACTCTTTTTTTCACTCCCTGAAAGAATAACACATTTCTATATTTAGTAACAATTTAACATCAAAATGTTGATTTATCCTTAGTAAGATGATTTATAGCTGCACAAAGTCTATGACTTATTTTATACCATAAGTTTCAAAAGTTTTTCTTTTCTTTTCTAAACTCCATACCCAGCCAAACTACATCATATAAATTTTATATGAACCAAGGGAGTATTGATTTTCTACTGTTGTCTATAAGGGAAAAAAAAGGATAAGCTAATGTAAGAGTTGTATTTACAACCACATTACAGAAAGCACAAGTGTTGTAATCTGAATTTATAACCACATTACAGAAAACACATAGCCTTCCTTCTCTCAAGTGTAGCTTCGCAAACAGCATTCTTGCAATCAACACTTGTGATCAAGTGCTCATTTTATGATTCCAATTAGTTTGAGAGATCTTGAACTAGGAAACAGACCCTAGAAGCTAAAAAAAGAAGTTATTCTAAGCAATTGCTATAATCAGGTTCATTGATATTCCGGGTACAGTAGTGCTATCACACAAACAATCATACTCAATTCAAGGGAATTGTTTGATCTTAAAGGGGATCTTCAATATAATTTCACATGTGATAATTGATTTTTAATCAAGCATATCATGAAAGTTTTTAACTAAGACACTTGATGTTATTGATTATGAGATAACTGTTTGTATGCTAACAGAGAGACAACACCAAGCAACCAGATTATCTCAGACTGAGACACAACACTGAAGCTGGCATAAGGAAACATCGCTCTTGAGGAACACAAATCACTGGAAGATCACATGGAACATAGATACATTGAATGAAAGAAGACGTGGCTTAAAGAAAAAACTTACAAATGATACAGACATTGTAAAAGTATGAATGTTTTAACAACCTTAAGATCCAAGAAGCCATAATAATATTTACAACAAGCTCTGCAGTCAACAAGCTAGAAGCAAGGATGCAACATTGAACCTACAACCAAAGAACCTCTAAAATATAGTCAAATTAAAGGAGGCTGCCATGTTCAAAGTAAGATTGCTTAGTTATCCAACCGAGCTTATTGGTACCATTGGAATTCCAGTAACATGCTGTTGATCCACATTTTATTCTATCAGTAACAAGAATGTCCTAGGAAAAAAATTGGCAAGCCCATAAGGAAATCACAAAAATGAATACGATATATATCACTAGCAAAAGAGATGAAAGACTTGGAGATTAAAGAAATGGCAACCAAATTTGAATCCACATTAGTAACTGGAGAAGTGCAAGTGGAATGCATATAGGTATATGAAACACTTCAAAATTGAGTACAAGAACCACTCTGAAAGGTGAAAGGAAAGAACAACCCACGAAGTCAATCCTCTGGCTTTGTGAACTCTTATTCACTTTCTCTCCTTTTAAAAACAAAAGTGCACCGGAACAAACAGCTCACAAGATTGGACCGAAGTAAAACTAAACCAATCAGATAAGTTCATTGAATTACTCACTGGACATTAATTCTTTTGATGGATATGCAGAAAAATCAATATGCCACAACACAGTGATAAGACATCTCTTTCATAGATGTAGACCATTCAAAAAGAACTCTGTAGGTGCATGAGGAAGTGAGGCATTGAAAGAATCATAAAGATGGCTCACCTGAAAGGTACATTCTCTAGCCAGATAATTGCAGCCTATACACCTACAATCTTCTTGAATTTCTACTTTTACAACTAAGGCTAGATAAGAATTTAGAACCTGAAATATATAACATGAGAGGATTTCAGGAAATTATGACGGTATCAAGAATAGACACAAAGAATAGTTTGAAGTTTTAAATTCATAGGTGCACAAGATATAAGTTAGAATTTCCAAGAGCTTGTATGCAGGAGTGGAGCTAGGAAATTATGTACGCAATAGACTCATTAGAATTGATATGCTACATCTGCATAAAATGAAAGCATATTCACACATATAAACTTACTAGCACTTTTCCTTGACATACCTGGGGGCTTGTACCTTAGAATTTTGTAGCACTATTTAACTATATAATAATTCTGTCTCTATATTATTTTTACTTAAGAGTTCTTTTAATTGGATGATGGTATTAAACATTTTCTGTAAATAGGACAAACCCAGGAGCAATTAACTTGATTTTGCTACATCGTATTCCATTTAAATAAAACTATTGAGTCCTTTTATTTTGCTGAATATATCTTAGATTTCTCATTGATTAGTTTAAAATTTCAACAAGTTTATTTGTTTTTATTATTGTAGCTCTATGAATTGGGACCCCAAATTTAAAGGTCTAACAGCGCTGCTTTATCCTTTATAGGCCCAATAGGTGTTAGAAAGAAGTTGCAGAGTTTTTTATTCTCTATGTCTTGTACGTTCTGTATTTGAGGCAACAGGATATGATCTCAATAAACTTTATATTGACATCAAATCAGATCTTTTTTGTCATGTACTTGGTCATTAATGTTGTCATTTTTGGAAGTTAATAGGCTAGATATACCAGATAAAACTAGCCGTTCCTCACAGAAGTAGCATTTCAGTCTCTCCTAAGAGATCATAAAACCTTTTGAAAACCATAGTTTATGTTGGGTATCATACCTGAGGTTCATCTTTAAGGAGTAAATATGTTTCCCAGAAAAATTAGTACACTTTTAGCTTGAACCCGGGCAAATGTAATAGAACCCAATTAATTACTGCTTATTCCTTATTGTTACTACTTTATTTTACTGTACAGGTTGTTATTTTGGTTCCACTAGTTTTAGGAGTTTTAATATTTTACTTCTCTTAATTTCTGGTTAGTTCCACTGTAGAAGGAGTCTCTCAGATGGGACTGTTTTTCCTTGTGTATATATCAGTCGATCATCAATATTAATAAAATGCTAAAAGCATTTTTTGCTTCATCTTGCTCAAATACTTATAAGGTATCAGAGCGCGAGTCTTAACTCTCCAAGTTTTTTTTTTCAATCCTCTTCCTACCACCACAGACTCACTGTTAACATGCCTGAGAACGTATGCAATGCAGACTCCACCAGCTACAACTCTAATATTGTTGTTCAGTTTAATCAAGTGTCTCAAACTGCCTATAAAGCTTGCTGGCAGACATAATTCTCCTACCTGGAAAGCCCAGATCTCCATGCTTATGCGTGGGCACAATCTGTTCGGTCATCTGGACGGCTCTTCTCCCGCTCCTCAGTTAACTATCACACAAAATAGTCAAGAAGTGGTGAAGCCAGCATGCCACTCTTGGTTCCTCCAGGATCAACTGATCCAGAATGCCATCATGGCTTCTGTCGGTCCAAAGATTGCTTCAACCGTGGCTACTGCCTCCACTGCAAAACTTGCTTGGGACTCCCTGCACCTGGCTTATGCCAACAAGTCCCAAACACGAATTTTTAGCCTTCATGACCAGCTTGTGCGAATACCAAAGGACTACCGTCCAGTTGCTCATTATCTCCATCAAGTGCGCTCTATCTACAATGAGCTCGCCACTGTCGGTGCTACAGTCACCAATGATGAGTTGGTAGTGAAAATACTGCATGGTCTTGGATTAGATTTTCATGAGATTTCTGTTGCAATTCGAGCAAAAGATTCCATCATCTCGTATGATGAGTTATATGCGAAACTAATTGATTACGAACTCCTCCTCAAACATGAGGAATTGAAGAAAGAATCAGTTTAGAATATTTGCTACAACGGTCACTCACAACAGATTCACCAATTCCAACAACCGCACTGCTCGTGGCCATAGCAAAGTGTCGTCATCGACACATTATTGAAACTGCCAAAACACTTTTATCCTTGCCTCCAAGTTTTTGGTCATTTTCTTGTGAACATGCAGCCTATCTTATTAATCAATTGCCCACACAAATTTTAAATAACACATCGCCTTATGAAAAATTGTTTGGTGTCACACCTGAATACAATTCCCTTAGAACTTTTGGTTGTCTATGTTACCCATGGCTTAAGCCTTACACCACCAATAAACTTGAGCCTAGGTCAACTCCATGTGTTTATTTGGGCTTCTCTCTGATTCATTATGCCCATCAATGTTTTTACCCGATTCACTCTAAATTTTTATATCTCACGTGATGTAAAGTTTTTTGAAGATGTTTTTCCCTTTCACACAATATTCTCCCATCTTCACAATAAGTCTTTTATGCTCACGTGGGAGGTTGTTGACAGCCCTACAGACTCAAACTCAAACTCTTTCCCCTGATCTTTCTCAACTTCCTTCTCCTCTTCCTATTCAAGAGACTCCTACTAGTAGTCGAGCTAGTGAGTCTGCCTCCTCAGCTTCCTACCAATTTTACCCTTCATACCTTCAAGCAGGCTCTAAAGCACCCAGAGTGGAGGTCCACTATGAAAGCTGAATTTGATGCATCAATTTGGAATCAAACATGGGAATTGGTTTTCCAGATTCTAATAAGCAAGTTGTTGATTGTAAGTGGATTTAAAGGTTTTGAAAAAGAAAAGCTGACAGTTCAGTTGACAGGTACAAAGCTCGGTTGGTTGCAAAAGGGTTCACTCAGCGTCCAGGTCTTGACTACCACTACACGTTCAGTCCGGTTGTCAAGCCTACGACCATTCGTATTGTTCTTTCACTTCGCAGTTTGGCACAATTAGGTTTTACATCAATTACATTTTTATAAGACACACTTGGAGAATAGATTTTTATGAAACAACCACCTGGATTTGAAAATGCATCTCATCCCACGCATGTTTGTCGGTTGAGTAAGACTATTTATGGTCTCAAGCAAGCGGCTCGTGCTTGGTACAATGAACTGATATCCTATCTTTTCTATTTGGGATTTATTAAGTCTCACTCGGATCCATCTCTATTTGTTCACCATGACTCTAGAGGTATTTTATATTCTTTTAGTCTATGTAGATGACATCATCCTTACTGAAAACAATTCTTCTGTGGTTCATCAGGTTATCTCTTCCTTGGCTTCCCATTTTTCACGTAAAGATCTTGGCCCTTTATCCTACTTTCTTGGAGTTGAGGTTCATTGAGATAGCAAAGGCGTCTTGCTCTCTCAAGCAAAGTATGTCTCAGATCTTCGGATGCAAGACTGCAATAGTGTTTCCATGCCCATGAGTTCTTCTCAAAGTCTTTTGCAAAATGATGGTACACCATCTCATGATGCTACTGAGTATAGAAAAGTCATTGGAAAGTTGCAATACTTGTCATTTACAAGGCCAGATTTTTCTTACTCAGTGAATAAGCTGTCTCAATTTATGCATGCCCCATCTGAAGCTCACTAGAAAGCTGTTAAATGCCTCATTCGATATCTCAAAAGCACTGCTAATTATGGCCTTCAAATTTCTCCAAGAACCAGTCTTAATCTCTCTGTGTTCTCTGATGCTGACTGGGCTGGAAACCTCACTGATCGAAGTTCTACCACAGGCTATATTATTTTTCTTGGCCTTACTCCAGCTAGTTGGTCATAAAAAAAAACAATGTACCATTGCCCACTCGTCCACCGAAGCAGAGTATGGAGCTGTTGCTAGTGCCGTTGATAAGACCACATGGGTGAAGAATCTTCTCAAGGAACTCCATGTCAAAATCTTCACACCACCTACCATTTATTGCAATAACCTTGGTGTCACCTACTTATGTGAGAACAATAATCTTCATAGTCGCATGAAGCATATGGTCCACTATTTATCTTAAAGTACATTCCCAGTTCTGACCAGTTGGCTGACTCTGTGACCAAACCGCTTCCAAAAACCTCCTTTCATCGTCATCTGTCCAAGCTAGGTGTTGTTGCAGACCATCCAGCTTGAGGGGGGGTATATCAGAACCCTGTTAATTACTGCCTATTCCTTGTTGTTACTACTTTATTTTACTGTATAGGTTGTTATTTTAGTTCCACTATTTTAGGAGTTTTAATATTTTACTTCCCTTAATTTCTGGTTAGTTCCACTGTAGGAAGAGTCTCTCAGACGGAACTGTTTGTCCTTGTGTATATATCAGTCGATCATCAATATTAATAAAAGCATCTTTTGCTTCATCTTGCTCAAATACTTATAAAAAGTTCTACTACAGACTACACAGAAAATCAAAGTTTAATAAATGGCTAAGTTTCCAATATTGCCATTGAAGATATCATGAGCATCTGTGGAATCATAACTTTGAGAGGAAACAAAAGAAAACCTAGATAATAGAGCAACTTATAGTTGTCTAACAGCAGAAAGATTCTATCAGAAGTAGAATTATTTCAACTACTTCAGCAGAGTCATCATCCAGTCACAGAAGACCTTCTAGTGATTAGCCCCATAAGATAACCAAGTGCGCCCCCCCCCCCCCTCCCCCCCGTGGGGAAAGGAGGATGAAGAGAGAAATAAACAAATACATAAAAGGGAAGAAATGAGGCAGATATTTTACTTACTTCTCACTTGTCTTCCGACTTAAGTTGTCCCCCAAGTAAAATAAGTCCCACCATTGCAAAAGCAGATAAAACGGTCGATGAATAGGACATCACAAGCAGAGATCCTCGCAGAGACTGCAACAGAAAAACTTTGTTCACAAATACCAACAAAAATAAGTATCAACTGAACGAGCGGTTTTCTAGTGTGTTACCTTAGCAAGCAATAAAGCATTGTCATTTGCATACTGTAATGAGCTCTCTTGTATGCTCTCTATGCCTTGACTCAATTCCCAAGAAAGAAAACTGTATTCCCAATAGCAGAAATGGAATTTTTTAAAATCTTGAATGAAAGATATGGAGGCTCACAGCTAAAAAGAACCAATTACCTAAAGATAAATGCAATGGCAGCTCCAATGTAGGCTTTTCCAGAGGTCAATTCAACCTGAAGATCCCCAAACTGAAGCAAAATAGTTTTAGGATAAGATGCATTGACCACACCTTGGAAATAAGCAATCCATATACCACTAATACCTTGAATGTCCTGGTTTGCTGCTTAAATTCTTCACCATCAACCCCAGATACTGGACTTGCAGACAACAACTTTCCAGTCTTTATCATAACTTTAGCAATCTATAGTGATCAAGTACCAAAGTTTTAAGAGCAAAGAGAATTTGATGACATCAAGTTTGAAGAATAGATTATGCCTGACAACAGTTCTCAGTTATTTCACCCAGATGACTTGAATCAAAATGTACACCTTTAGTCTTCATTCTTGTCCCAGAAATCTTTTTGACCATTAAAAACTATAGGTCTAAAATTAAAATTGAATCCAAAGAAGACCAATTACAATTCATTTTAGCATTATTCATCCAACCTTCAGAGCCAATTTACCCAAACCTATTATTAACCTATCATGGGATACACATATCACAGTGTCACTTTCTTAATATGCTCGTCAGACCAAGCAATCCAAGAGGAAAAGGTGAGGTGGAAATGAGCCTACTAGTTCAGAATCTTACAGCTACGGAGTACTTCTATTCCTCTATGACTAGTGATATGGTCCTGGATAGTCCGGATAAAGCGGAGCACATTGTGTATTATCTTGAATTGTCTACCATACCATTGACTCACTCCAAGTCCAAGAACATCCAAGGAGTTCATGCTAGGGAGCTTCATGATATTCAAGAAATTTCAAGATTCAACATTGGGATTCAGCTCTTGCTGATCAACTTTGGGCAGAAAGATGGTGTGGATATTTGGCATTTGAATCAGTAGGATTGAGTGGGGGTAGAGTTTTCCTTTGGGATAGACGCATCTGGAATGCACATGAGCTGCTGAAAGGTTTCTCTCTTTCCATCTCTCTTTCCTACATTCCCTCTAATTTTTCCTGTGTTATTTCCGGAGTCTATGCCTCTAACTCTAGAATTGAAAGGCAAATTTATGGTTGGAACACGCGCTGCTCGGGGGATGTTGGAAGGGTCTTGGACTATTTGTGGTGACTTTAACATCGCTAGATTCATCTCTGAGAAGCCTTCAAGCTATATTTCATCTAGCATGACATAGTTCTCGGAATTTATAGAGGAGTTTTAACTCATCATTCTCCCCTTACTGGTGGTCTATAACTTGGTCCCGTAGCACATATTCAATGGAGGCATCCAGAGACCAGAATTGACAGTTTTTTGTCCTCCATGTAATTGGATGACTGCTTTGGCTTCATCAAGCAATCACTACTCCCAAAAGTTATTTCTGATCACTCTCCCCTTCTTCTCCAATGCAATCAGTGGGGTCACAGGAACAACTCTGATTTCAAAATTTGAACACATGTGGATGTAGTCAGAGGGTTTTGTGGAACTTATTGGCTCGTGGTGGATTTCTTTTGAAGTGCAAGGCACTCCAGATTTCATCTTCGCATTAACATTAAAACTTTTGAAGAGCGAGCTAAAAGAATGGAATAAGCATTCCTTCAGGCACCTTCACACCCGTAATATGATACTCCCTGGAATTTTGGTTTTAGATAAACTGGCTGAGAATAGAGTCCTTTCTGATGACGAATTATTATAGAAGGCTGGGTTGCAATTGGATCTGGAAGATATTGCTAAACAAGAGGAGATATCATGGACACAAATCTATGGTTTTATGGCTACAAAAAGAAGATAACAATACTAGTTTTTCCATAAAGTGGCAAATGCACACCACAGATTCAAACTCAAATAATTTGGTTATCAATGGAGAAACTGTCACTGAAAAGGGAACAATTATCAGTGAAATACTTTCGTATTATTCCACCCGTTATGGTGAACAAGGCCTTCTTGGTTCCATGCTAATATTCGTTTTATTTCCGATGAGGACCATGTTGCCCTCCAAGATCCCTTTTCGAAGGAAGAAATATGACCAAAGATTCTATGGGGGACAAAGCTCCTGGGCCGGATGGCTTAACTATGGGATTTTCAAAAAATGTTGGAATATCATCCATTTCGATCTTCTCAATGCTTTTGTCAGAAGCTTAATTGCCACCTTCATTGCACTTATCCCAAAAAGGATTGGAGTTAAGTGTGTCATTTTAGGCCCATCAGCCTTGTGGTAGCTTTTACAAGATTTAGTCAAAAGTACGAGTGGGGAGATTAAAAAGGGTCATTGGAAATTTGTCTCCACTCATCAATTAACCTTCATTAAAGGTAGACAAATTATTGATGCCTCAATCATTGCTAATGAATGTTTGGACTCCGGGATAAAAACAAGGCAGGCAGGTTTATGTTTATTTTTATTTTTATGAAATGGTAACAAGCTTGTACTCATTCACAAAAAGGGCTTCTAAGCCATAATTACAGGGGGAATGAAGCACATAGACTAGTAAGTAAGAAAAGACTGTCTATTAGTCTATAATGATTCTAAATCATCTAATAGAGACTCTGTGTCTTCTAAATACTCTTGTTTATACCAAAAATTAAAACTGTCTACTAGCCTATCAAGGTTTACCCTCTAACATTTTACTTTTCATGCCCCCTAACTCATCTCCAAAAATAACACCTGGATAGTCGATTTTTGAAAATTGTAAGTTAAATAACTAAAAAAATGCATTGCTGATGCACAGAGATCAACCCCTTCATCATCGGCTCAGATCCACACACATCCATGAAAAACAAGATAAAAAGGGACAATATGTAGAGAGACCAACCCTGTTTTCCTTTGCAGCAGACAAGCGACAAAAAATATGAAAAGAAGAGGCATAAATCCATTTATTACGTCTATAAGACATTTACTCCTGTATCCGAAAAATTCGGGGAATTCTTTTAACACATGAGAAGGTGCATGGAAATTCCATAAAGTACCTTCTGTACTTCACCATCGCCATACTGTCCCATTGACTGGAACCTTTTTCCAGCTGATAACAAGCGCCTTCCAAATGCTAACTAGTAATAAGAATAAAATTCAGGTGGAAAAAGGAACTCAATTTACTTGTGTAAGGCAAGAAGTAAAGAATCATAGTTGTAGGCTTTTTCTTGCCTGATTTTTGAGAGCCTGTCAATGAGCCAACCAATAAAGGCAGCTTGTCCACTAAAGCGGTGGATGTTGATGTATCAGCCAGTTCCCAAGCTCGGCCTATATTTAACAATGTCTCTCCCACCTCCTCGCCACACTGCAAATGCATGATTAAAACAACAATCTACAATGTTCTTTTATCAGTGAGTCTTGCTTTCCTTCATCCTCTATTTTTATAAGGGTGGCTCGATAGCTTCAAATTTCAAATTTACATAAAGGGAGGAGAAACAGTTAATATGAACCATAGTTGAACAAGAGAAAAGATAAACTATCAACTTGTTTAAAACTGGAATACAGAATATACCACCAAAATCTGGAATACAGAAAAAAAAACCTGTTCGACAACTAACTAAACTTTTGAAAACATTTTTATTCTTGTATGGAATAAAATATAGAAAACATTGAGTTAGTGAAGATCCTTAAGAAGAGGATGATTATAGCCTGCATTCAGGAGACCATATGGGTAGGTAGGTTCTAAGGCTCGGGACGTGGATGGGTTCAAACTTTGGTACTCAAGAAGTCTAGGGAACAAGAATGGTGTAGCATTCTAGTAGATGGAGATCTAAGGGAACAAGTGGTAAATGTTCGGAGGGTTAACGATAGGTTGTTGGTGATCAAATTAGTCATTGGAGAGCTAACTTTGAACGTTGTTAGTGCATATGCTCCACATTTAGGCTTAGATGAGGAGGTCAAGAAGCATTTTTGGGAGGAATTGGATGCAGTTTCGGGAAATATTTTTGATCACCGTGAAGGTTTTGATTGGTGGAGATTTCCATGGCCACATTGGGGCGACTTCAAGTGGTTTTGATAATGTGCATAGTAACAGTAAATTTGAGGGTTAGAAATGGTGGTGGATCATCGCTCTTGGATTTTGTAGAGCTTTTGAGTTGGTGATAGTTAACTCGTGCTTTATGAAGAAGGATGATCACTTCATTGCCTTCCATAGCGCGGTGGCTAAAAACCAGATAGATTACATGCTTTTAAGAAAATATGATGTAAGGATTGTAAGGTTATCCTGAGTGAGAATCTCACTACTCAACATAGATTTTTCGTGATTGATTTAGAAATTAAGCAAGGGAGGAGGAAGAAAAATTTATATATCCAGCCTAAGACTAAATGGGGTGGTTTGACACTTGCCCTTTCTTGTGATTGGGGAGAAGTTGAGGGCAATGAGGGCTCGGAAGAGTAATGGAGATGTGGAGAGCACGTAGGATAAGACAACTTGTTGCATTAGAGAAGCACCTAGAGAGGTGCTAGGGGTATCGAAGGGTAACTTTGGTGGACGCTGAGCTGCGGAGAGCACGTAGGATAAGACAACTTGTTGCATTAGAGAAGCACCTAGAAAGATGCTAGGGGTGTCGAGGGGTAACTTTGGTGGATGCTGAGGGGATTGGTGATAGAATGAAGAAGTTCAAGACAAAGTGGAAGCAAAGAAGATTACATATGTAAAGTGGGCAGACTACATGGTTAACGACGAGAAGCGAACGAACAGGAGAATTTACAAGGCAGAACGTACAAGAAAATTTATAAGGCATCGAGGATGGAGACTAAGTTAGAGGTTACAGCAGCTAAGACGACTACTTTCGAAAGACTTATATATTGCACTCGGATATAAGGGCGGAGTCGAGAGAGAGAGGGGAAGGCCCGAGACATGGATCAAGTGAAGTGCATCAAAGATAGAGAAGGTAAATGAATTAGACCCTTATTAAGCAAAAATAGCAAGCATCTTTCACAAAGTATTGAACAAAGAGGGGAACAGAGACATTGCGCAGGATGAGTTGGAACACTTGGAGAGATATCGAAATTTAGGGTACCGTAAAGCGTATTAAGGTTGAGGAGGTGAAGTGTGTACTGAGTAAGATGAAGGGAATAGTGACAGGACTAGATGAGATTCCGATGGAATTTCGAAAGAGCGCGGATAGAATAGGTTTGGTGTAGTTGACTAGCTTGTTCAATGTCATTAATAAGATGATTAAAATGCTCGAGAAATGAAGGTGGAGTATGATGGTTCCATTGTACAAGAACAATGGTGATATCCAAATTTGCAACAACTATAGAGGTATTAAGTTGTTACACCGCACTATGAAAGTGTGAGAGAGAGTAATGGAGACAGTGTAGTCAAAGGTGTGCTTTAAGCGCACAAAAGCTCTGAAGTGAGGCTCAAAACGTGTTGAGCGCTTCGCCTCACTTTATGTGCGCTTCAGTGTCGTTATAAGGCAAACTTTTCCTTGTCAATGAGCCTCTTCTAAAGAAGTACGCTAAACAATTGATATTTCACTTTACCATAATTATTTTCAATTTCTTTGGTCATATATTTTTTATTCATGTTTATAATTATTAGTCTTGGACTAAACATATATATTTGTATTTTTTTCCCTTTATGCGTTTTTTCACTAAAGCCCACGCTTTATTTGCATTTTGCATTTGAAGCCCCAACAGACCTTAGAGCTTTTTGGCGCTTTTCGACTTTGATAACACTGGGTGGAGATGAGAATGAGGAGTATGCCTATTTTGGAAAATCAATTTGGATTTATGCCAGGGTAATCAACCATAGAGACCATCCATCTTGTGAGGAGAATGATGAAAAAGTATCGAGAAAAACAAAGAGATTTACATATTGTGTTCATTGACCTTGAGAAGGCCTGCGATGAAGTCTCAAGGGAAGTCTTGTGGCAATGCACGGAGGCAAGAGGCGTATTGGTGGCATATATTAGGACAATAAAGAACATGTACAAAGGAGCTAAAACGCAGATAAGAACGGTAGGAGGAGACTTGAAGCACTTACCAATAGAGATGTGGCTACATCACGGATCAACTCTTAATGGGTGTTTGGATTGGCTTATTTTTAGTAGCTTTTGGCTTTTAAACACTTCTAAATTTTGAAAGTGTTTGGGTAACATAAAAATTGCTTTTAAGCACTTTTTTAAAGTAGAAAAACTACCAAAAAAAAGTCAAAAGCTAAAAGTTGGGGGTTCCCAACTTATGGCTTTGACTTTAACTTATAAGTCACTTTAAAAAAGTCAATCCAAACACCCCCTTAGTCTGATTCTATTTGCCTTGGTGATGGATGTATTGACACGAGATGTGGAGACAAATTTTGGGAACTAAAGGATTTAGGTTGAGCAAGGCTGAGACAAAGTATGTTAAGTATAAATTCAGCGAGGCGATGCATGAGGAAGGTGTGGAAGTGAAAGATAAGAGTATGTGGAGTGTAAATCCAGTGAGGCGATGCATGGCGTAGGCGTGGAAGTGAGGCTTGACACACAAAATATCCCCAAGAGAGACAAATTCAAGTACCTTGAGTCTATAATTCATAGGAATGGGAACATTAACAAGGATATCACACATCGTGTTGGTGTGGCGTGGATGAAGTTGAGGTTTTTTTCTAGAGTCTTATGTGATACGAGATACCATCAAAACTCAAAGTTAAGTTATATAGAGTGGTGGTTAGATAGACATTGTTATATGGGGGCGTAGTGATGACTAGTCAAAAACTCTCATGTTTAGCAGATGCATGTTGCGGAGATGAGAATGGTAAGATGGATGTATGGTAAATGGTCATACTAAAAGCAATGGATTAGAAATGAGAATATTTGAAATAAGGTGGGAGTGGGATTAGAAATGAGGATATTCGAAATAAGGTGGAAGTTGCTTTCGTGGTGGACAAGATGAGAGACGTGCGGTTGAGATAGTTTGGACATGTAAAGAGGAGATGCATGGATGCACAAGTAAGGAGGTGCAAGAGGTTAGTTATAGAGGATAAGAAGAGAGGCACACGTAGACCAAAAAAATATTAGGAAGAGGTGATAAGACAGAATATGACTCAGCTACAAATTATCGAGAACATGATTTTCGATGGGAGAGTTTAGAGCACACGTATTATTGTAGAAGGTTAGTAGGTAGTATACTGTTGTCTTAGGGTGGTTGGTGTTTGCCATTATACTAGTTGTATTACTGTAGTTCTAGTTTTTGATATCCATCATTATCTATTATTGTTTTCGATACTCTATCCTAGTATCTAGTATATTGTGTTTCAATTATTGCACTATTTTGTTGTAGTTGTTGCTTCCTCTAGAGGACTTTGCACTTTTTTTTGGTGACTCGCTATAGTTTCTTCTTTGTATCTAGAATTGATGCATCTGAGCTGAGGGTCTTTTGGAAACCTCTATACCTCCAAAAGATAGTGATAAGGTTTGTCCACATTCTACCTTCCCCACACCCCACTTGTGGGATTTTGTTGGGCAAAGACTTTGAGAAAAAACTAGGAGGTAGTTTTCCTTTATTCCCTTAGAAATAAATATAGCATACTGCATCTTTGATCATCTTCACTGTTAGTTATATTGCAAGAATCCATGTTTTCTGTTTTTATATTTTGTCAATTAATCCAACCTCATTGTCATATTCCTTTTTTTGTAAATACTTTGATTTGTTACACCTAGCGGGGGTTCTTTCGAAAACAGCCTCTCTACTTCTTCGAGGTAAGGATAATATCTACATACACTCTACCCTCCCTAGACCTCACTTTGTAATTACACTGGGTATGTTATTGTTATGTTGTGGTTGTGGCTGTTGTTTTTGTCAATTAATCCAATCTCAGAATACGCCGGTCCTTGGCAGTTTCCATTTTTATGTTTATTTAACTTTCTGCAAAGGTTCCTCTTCTTAGTTTCATTACTGTACAAACTTAGCAGAAAATGAGGAAGAATTCCAAGAAAGAAGTCTGGGCAGGTGATGACGGAAATCCTTATCAAGAGACAAGAATCATTTCCTTTTGTCATCTCAGATAGGAGGTTTGTAGTCATAATCCGCACAACCAATTCTTTAGTATAAAGTATCCAACTGAACAAGAAACTTGAGTACACAACTAGCTGCTATCAGATCATATAATATATTGGTTCCAATGTGAAGATGACAGAACTCCTATCCCTTGGATGATATAAGTTCAAAGCACAGATAATAACATCCTAAACAGTAGGAGAGTTGGCACCAAGTCATCAAAAATCATGTTCCCTCCATTTTAATTTGTCTGACTTTCCTTCTTAGTTTGTTTGAAAAAAGAATGCCCCTTTTTAAATTTGATACTCTCTAATTTCGACATTCTACCTGGCGTGAATAAGACCATTAGATTTACTTGTATTGAAACATAGGGAGTAAATGAGTAACTCCGCACAGTACCACTAGAGAAATCAAATTGCTGTTCCAAGATTTATCACTTTCATGGTTGAGATGTTATGCATCATCGTAAAGAAGTTGCAAGCAAATAATTAGTATGGGTCACTAACCTCATCTTTAACTTGCCCATTTGAAAGATCAAATGCTGCATCGTTCAGCTACACAATGTTTAAAATCTAAGCATCAGAACTAAACCAAAATGATAAAGAACCCCACACCCTTGAACAATGAATGCAATTGAAACCCAAACATGCCCTGAGAATTCAAAAGTGACACAGATCCCTGGGCTTGTAGGAAGACAATGATAAAGAAAACTAGCCAGCATGTATAAATGAAGTATCATGGAACACTTCCTTTAACCATTTCCACATTATTTTGCAGAATAGTGTGAGAAGAAGAACTTACATCTAAGCGAAGATCACGAGGAAGCTGCGAAAAGAAATCTGGAGGAAGAACAAAACTATCCTGGAAAAATAAGGAGGGGGCTCAATAAGAAAATTAGTATGACGCGAATCCCAGTTACCAAATAGTATTGAATCTTACAGCGACTTGTTGCAGAAGAGTTTGAGGGTCTGGTTCAAGAGATTTGGGGGAATCAGATTCTGTAACAGCAAAGGCGACTGTTGAAGGAGAATCGAATTTGAGGAAATTCTTGGGAAAAGACGGAAGAATGGAGATATGATGCGGGCATTTAGCCAAACGAAAAGGAGTAGGAGTAGGAGCATGAGATATACAATAGATAGAGTACTGATAAAGTGAGAGAGCGGCAGCCATTGAAGCACAAGAGAGATTATGGCAAATATTTGACAACTAAATTAAGGGAGTTGCGTGGTTCTCCTTCTGCTTCGCCACTTCACATCTTGCCTTAGCCAATCATATTTCTTCAAATATAAACAAATCTATATATTATTTTATATTACTAGTCTCCGGAATGTGTCTTGCACGTTTGTCCACTAATCATTATTCTATAATTTCAATCTAGCAACTAAACAAAATAATATAATCTCTAACGATAGAAATATATTGATTTTCTACTTTAAAATGAATAAATGCATGTAAATACTTTTAATAGAACTAGTTTTATTTTACGCACTTTGCGCGTGTATCTCATCTGATAACAAACATTATAGAGAAAAATTAAATTTAACTATGAGCTTATGAAAAGATAAACAACTCACTACAAAAGTAATTTTAATAAATTATTTATTTATAAAGATCTTATATATCATAGTAATTAGAATTTTTCTGGGTGGCTATAGAGTATTTTGGTGATTCAAATAAGAAAGAAGTAAAAGTCTATTAAATAAAGAAGATTTAGAAGTCCTTTCACGGCTAAAAGTCCTTATCATATCATTTATTTTCATACAGTTTAAAAGTCAATATTATAAATATAATTAAATAAAAATTTAAAGAACAATGGTGAAAAGATAATTTTGTCTAAAGAGAAGTCTTTCAATGAAAGGCAAAAAGTTCAAACAATATTTCTAAGGGTCTTCACACTTTTAATATCGTATAGATTACCAGACGGTGTATATTTCAATAATTGAATTTTGTCTATTCACATGACTACATAAGGGAATTAAAAAATATTTTTTTTTTGCTATATATTTTAGGATTCTTTAGTCTCATAATATTTCATGCCTTATATTTCCCTCTCCTCAAAATAATTTTCTCTTATTATATATTTTACGACTCCTTAATTTTAAATATAATCAAATAATAATTTGAGAAAAAAAGTAAATGATGATTTTTTTTATTACAAAGTCTTTTAATGAAAAATAAAAAATCCAATCAACATTTCTAAGGACCTTCATATTTTAAAGTAATATTAATTTAGTATATGTGTATTGCATGTGTATCATGTGTCTATTAATCGAAATATATATATATAAAATACTACCTCTACTTTAACATTTTCTTTCCACAAAAAGATAAATTATTAAAGACACTTTTTTCATTAATAAGACTCAACAAATTAACTATATAAAAATATTTTCAAATCTTTTTTTTTTTGCTTTTGGCGAATACACATGCGATAAAGTTGACTTTAATTTTCGTGTAATTAACCCCTTTTTTTTATTAACATGTTTTCTATATAGCATAAAAATAATATAACTCTCTAGATGACAATTTTCTTATTGACAAATATAACTAAATTTTTAATTGTTATTGGTCTATAGTTTTTTTTCTTAATATAAACAAATTATAGATTATTTTAATATATTCTTAGTATATTTCTATCCTAACAATACAAACTTGTATTGAATAGTGCAAAAACTAAAAAAAATATATAATTTAAATATATTTAAGTATTATTATTTCTAAAAGTCTAATATTAGAAATAAATTTTTTTAAAGAATTGTTGGTTCAGCTTCTATTAGTAGGTTTGTTTTTTTTAAAAACAATAAATTGATATTAGATGTCGCTTACTCTCTCCAAGCATGAGTGCTACTTTGAACGACTATCTTCCTTTCTTTGTGTGGTACGTTTTTACGACCTTTGAATTAGAAACATGAAATTAATTTGTTAAGAGAAAATTCAAATATGTATAGTTATTTAAAAAT
>JBCEWC010009196.1:0-19020 GCA_038996855.1 Solanum aculeatissimum
CCACGCCACCCCACCCCCCTCTTTAAATAAAAGAAATATTTTTCTTTTTTACCCACTTTAATCTTATAACAATGACAAAGCCCACTTCTTGAAGTTGGACCATTGTGTGACAAAAAGTCACATGTTGGCTTTGGCATATTTACATGTGATGAAACTATTTTCATCTCAGATTCGATATTCACTTTGAAACTTCACTTAATTTAAATTCTATTATGTAAGACTTATTAAAAGAAAAACATTTTTCTCTATCAGAATTTTTTTCATTTCTATAGCTTTAACTCCAGACCTTAAATAAGAACGAAAAATCCTATCCACTAGCGAACTACAAAACCCTAGGTGGTAAAACGCCAATAGGCTCACTAACATATACGATGCAAAGTTCTCACTAGCTACTACATGAAAGTGAATTTATGTCAGATGTTTCAATCAAAACGCCATCAAAATCTGATATTTTTATATAAAATCTTTTCGACTAGCTAATTTTTTATGTCCGCCACCTAATTAATTGCATAAATACATATTAATTAACACTTTGAATAGTATTGTATGGTAGCAAAGTCATGAAGAAATAAATAGAATTAGGTTTTTTGGTAACACTCAATTCTTTAAGTCATGAATAGCCAAATTTCAATCATGGAAAGTTTCGACTTGGACAAGTTACTCAATAGTTTCTAGGGAAAAAGCTAAAATATTGAAACTTCCTAAGTCAATTCGAGGAATATCGAGTATCAAATGATTATACAAAAGAACGTTGAAACTTCGTGTATATAAAAAAGAAAATTTAGCAATACATTTAGTAATCTTATTTCAAGATTACATAGATTAATTAAACTTCGATCATATGAAATTTCAAATACAGAATGTCAAACGTTATACAAAATGGATAGATATATACTAAATTTTAAAAATTGAGCACATGTTAGAAAGCAATATCCGTGAAATTTTTACTCAACAATAACAACAACAACAACATACTATGTGAAATCTTATAAAGTGGGATATGGGGAAGGTAGAATGTACACAAATCTTACCAGTACCCTGTGGAGGTAGAGAATCTATTTTCGAAAGACTCTTGGCTCAAGTGCACTAAAACCAAGTAAAGGAAGAAAAAAACAATGAAGAAAGCATACCTATTAATACGAAAAAGCACGGTAAAGATTACAAGAAAAAGAAATCACAATAGTAAAATAGTGCAATAACCAAAATATAATAAACAACTTATGACAAGAACTACACCTGTACTAACCCTTTCGATGAATTTCTTAGGAATTCCATAGTGTAAGGAGCTAATTACACTCTATCCTACTCTTTTTCAATTTACAAAAAATCCTTTAAATTTGGTGGAATCCGAATACATCCCAAAATGTTTTGATACATCAAATCTCAATTTCGAATACATCCCTTAATGTTCCGATACATCCCAAAATGTTCTGATACATCAGATCTCAATTTCGAATACATCCCTTAATGTTCTGATACATCATGTCTCAATTTCGGATACATCACTCAACGTTCCAATACATCTATACATCGTGCGAAGTGATATATCTGACTGATACATTGCGTGAAGTGATGTGTCCAACTGATACAAAACGTAAAATGATGTATCCGAGAATATGAATTTTTGTAATTTTTTCAAATGGTGGGACTTTTAGAGAATATGATAAAATAACTTACGTAGTTACTTAATTTATTCACAATTCACAAATGGGCTTTTTGTAATGGACCTACAAAATGACACAATGGATCTTTCTTCAAATCCAATTTTAAAGGCCCACTTGATTTTTCGACCCGAAAACCCAAAAAGAATAGAAGGAACACTTCAATTTTGAACACCTGAGAAAAAGCTTCAACAATTCAAGAAAGCAAGTAAAAAGGAGATTTTTTTTCCTTTGTAGTGGCTTCCAATGCAACGTTTCAATGAATTCTTCCTAAATTATCAAACCCCACTTGCTAGATTTGTCATTTCTCGCCATTCTTGCAGTAAATTGTTCATTGGAGGTCTGTAATACTTTCTTTTTTAACTAATACTTCTGTTTCTTTACATATATATCATGATGAGGCATATATAGTTTTTCTTTTGGGGTGTCACATCTGGTGAGTTCAAACCTGAGAGCTATGGTCAAGAAGAATGGAGGTGTATATCATGTGGGCATATAGTTTCAGTGAAACAACTAGTAATTTGTTTTTTACTCAATGAATATGGTTAGTTTTAGTTTTGTATTCCTTAAATTCAACTTGAATATGTGTATTACCTTTTCTTGAAAAGAAAGTTCAAATTTTTAGTCATATTGGCATAGCAATTGAAGAGTTATTCAGACTGTGTTTCAATTGTAAGCTGGTTGGGGCTGACTATGTGTATGCTCTATATTTGTTTAGCTCTATTTGAGTATGTTTCTTTCCAACATTGTTAAATAATTTGTCTAGGATTCTGTTTTAGAGGTTCTTGGAAGATTAAGACTGCTAAGTAGAGTTGGATCCTGCTTGGTTAGCTGAATTTAAGTAGCTTTTAAGCACTAGGTGCTGAGGTTGAGTTTTTGAACAAGCAGTTACGTGTTTGGATAGAAGTGTTGTTACATGTTTAGATAGTCCTATTTACACTTCAGGATAAAATAGCATTTCCTGAAAAGATACATTTGAATTGTTGGATGAGCTATACTTTAGCAGTATTTCTAATGGGACAGACATGTGGGATGTAAAATGAAAGTCAATATCGATAATTAACTCTATTTTTTGTCAAGTTAGGATTTGAAGCTCCGTGATAATGTATGTCGTCAGTGCAGAGATTTTCCTGTCGTTTGCATAGTATTTTAGTTTTGACGAGTCCGTTTAACTGTTCTGATGCACGTGAAGCTAAAGATTTCTTCTCGTGTCTCTCTGTGCTTAGTTGATTTCCTCTTGGATGTTGATGTAATAGTTTATTCTTGAAAATATCTGATCTTTCTGTATTAATGATTTTTCATTCCTACAAAATTTTTACTGTGTGAGAGGTAAAATAGTACTTCCGTCAGTTTCTGGTCTCTTATTTCTAGAGAAGGTTGCAATAGTATTATCCAGAGTATCCCAACTTCTGTAACAATATGCAATTCCTCTTATGGTGTTAAAGTTGTTTTTTTAAATATCAAGAAATCCTCTGTTTCAGTTTCAAGATGCGGAGACAATGGGGTCCATTCCCCTGCCTTCCTTCACTTTAATATCAAGCTTGTTTACACAACTACGTTTCAAACTTGTGACGTGCACCTACCAAATATCCAGCAATGTACTACCTTTACTGTTGAACCAAAATCCCATTGTTGTGTTAAAAGTTAGATTCTTTTTCTGGTCACTAATATGAAAGACATAATTTGTTTCCAAGGGGAGGTTGTTTCGGTTGGTCGGGGTGTGTGGGGTGGCAGAGAGTGCTCTATGGATGACAGTTGCAATTTATCTTGCTAATTGAGCAAAAGCAGAACCGAAATTAAGAGATGATGATGGATCAGCGGTAATATGTTTGCACTAGACTATTTCCCATTAAAGTTCATGCTGTTAAATGAGGGTCTTGCAGTTGCTTACCACTAGGTGTTGAGATATTTTGTGCGTCCCATAATGTTTGACTGTATATAAGGAGCCCAAGCCCGAAAAAACTCTGATTGTATTTAAGGTCAAGTCCAGATGATTACCTTGCAGTCATATCTAAAAACTGAATGACAATGCAAAGGAGAACAAATTTGCATATTTGTTAACACAAAATCTCCTCTCTACTCCACAAAGATAGGGTAAAGTCTGTGTATACCCATCTTCCCTTGACACCACTTTTAAGACTATACTGAGTATGTTGTTGTTAATACGAAATCTGCTTCTTTCAGGGCTTTGTTATGATACCAATGAACCTATTCTTAAACAAGCTTTTCAGAAATATGGTGAAATAGTTGAAGGTAATGTATGGATGACTATAGTTCGCTTTGTTCTTGTGGCTTGCTTTTAGATGGAAGTATAAGCTTATTAACTTTCAGTGAAAGTGATATGTGATCATAAAAGTGGAACATCCAAAGGATATGGGTTCGTGAAATTCACTTCAGAAACTGCAGCTAGCAAAGCCTCGAAGGAAATGAATGGTCAAGTAAGTGTTGAGTTATCTTAATTTATGCCCCTTATACTATATATTCTCAAGAATGGTTATATCGCGAATAGTAAGCTAATCAAATCAATATGACTGGTGGGTTTCATCCTCTACTTATGGGAATGCTACTTCGAGAAATGCTGCTTCAGGATAAATTATTAGAAGTGGTATAAACGCTACCTATATTCTTATGTTTGTCTTACATTTTTTGATTCCTCGACCATCTTATTGTTTTGTTGTAGTTTTTGTTTTGTTACTATATGTTGTTTTTCTTATTATTTGTCGTTTCTTGTACTTCTATTACTTCTTTTTCTGGAATGCTTTGGACTGTTTTTCCTTGAATTGAGGGTCTATCGGAAACACCTCGTTACCCTCTATCCTCCCCGAACTCCATTTTGTGGTCTTCACAGGGTATGTTGTTGTTGTTGTCTTACAATTTTTGTTTATTATGCTCCTTAGTTACTGGATGGCAGAAATATTCGCATAAGTTATGCCCACAAAGGATGACGTTGAGGGTTTCAAATCTATCTTTCATCGTAAGTTTCTAGATTCTCCATCCATTATCATGTTTTATTGCTTTTCCTCCCCACACTATCATCGATCTTTAATATATGCTCATTTACATCTTAGTTGCAATATTGATTACCTTAAGCTAGGAATTCTTAAATGACTCGACAATAAGTAAGCTTTCATCTTCTGACTTAGTTGTGTACATGTGTGCAAGAACTAGCGTTTCATCCATGAAAGTTGCATTGAAGATTGTCTTGATTCGGGAAAGTTGTATTGAAAATTGTCTTGATTCGGGAATTTATCCACCAACCAAAAAGGCCTTATAACACTACTCTGCATCGCACGTTAGGCAAGTGATTACAGCGAGCTGGCATGACGTTCTGGTGGTAGTTAGCTAGTCATCTAACAGGTCCGGATCAAACTTTAATTGGTTTATTTTTTTTTGCCTTGTACCTACTAGGCGAATTCATGTTTCCTGTAATAGTTAGGATCGTTCAGAGGATTTAATTTTACAGTTGAAAGAAGAAAATTTTAAATTGCAATAACTTTGAAAGTTTTGAGGGAGGAAAAATCCAGTGTCAATAATTATATATTAGCATTCAACTTGTTCAATGAGCAGGAAAAGTTGAGCAAGGAATTGAGTTTTGCACTTACAGTATGCTATTACCGTAAATGATACAGGTTGTCATAAAAACTTATACATACTTTCTATACCTGAGTTTGTTTTAGTACGACACCAATTACGCCACAGTCTCAAACAAGTTGAAGTAAACCAGACGAATCCTTACCGCTTGTGGTGAGCTTTCTCACATTCCCGGTCCCAAATCAGATAAAATAGAAGCGTTGTGGTAGGCATGAACCAACAGAGAAGTAGCCAATTCATGATGAATCAACAGAATACTAAACATCTTGGTTTTATAAGGAAATCTTTTGACTGTCAAAGAATGTATCGTAACAACATACTCATTGTAATCCCACTAGTGGGGCCTGAGAAGGGTAGAGTGTGTGTAGATTGTAGACCTTAACCCTACCTTGGAAGGTAGAGAACCTGTTTCCGATAGACCCTCCTCAGTCAATGATTAAAGAAAGTAGAATACTGAAATCCCATATTCTTGAAGAGAGATGGATTATTGAACTTTTAGGGGTCGTTTGGTAGGGGGATGAGATAGACAAAGTTATCCATGGATTAGGATATTCTATGGGAATTAGTTGTCCTACCATATATATGGGATAACTTTATCCCATCAATACAATATAAATGGCGGGATAAATATTCCCGGAATTAACTGTACCCTTGACCAAACACTGGATAAAATAATTCTGCATTTTATCTTGAGATTATTATCCCTTATCCCTCATATCAAGCGACCCCTAACAGCCTTACAAGAACCTAAGAGAATAACAAGAATAAAAAAGACAACACTGACATAGTTTACAACAACATACCTAGTGAAATCCCATAAGTGGGGTCTAGGGAGGGAGAGTGCAGTAGATCTTACTCCTACCTTAGAGGTAGAGTAGTTGTTTCCGATAGGCTCTCGGCTCAAGGGAAAAATTAGTCCAAAGAAGTCCAGAAACAACAAAATAATATGATTGTCCAAAGAAGTCCAGAAACTACAAGAAGTCACAGATAGTAACAAAAACAATAGATAGTAACAAGGCAGTAATTACAACAAATTAATATGATAGTTGAAGTACTCGAACCAACAATAATAACAGAAATTTTAGGACAAAAAACTACATGAGCAATACTACAACTACTCGCATGGACAGATAACAAGACAATGCATTGCCACCTTACATGCATCTTGATTAGTTCCCACGGGACAACTGCTACTTCTTACCAACAAAGCCACCTTGTAACTCTATGATCTATTGATACTTGACATGATTGTTAATGTTACTGCATATTTAAGACCAAATGCTCCAATACAAATATCAGAACTGTTTCAGAATAAACGTTTCGATGGACATAGAAATCTATGAACTAAGTCTTTTGTCATAAAACAGTCTAATATAGGACATATGGATACATCCAATTGAACATATGCAAACAACTGAGAAATGTAAACAAGATCATTAAGAAAGAAATACAAAGCAATAATCTCACTTATAATCATAAAAAGTTTCAGATATTGAACATTCCAAGATCAAAGAAATACAAGATGAATGTCAGAAAATTCTGGTGAAAAGCTGGTCTATCTTGTGATATGTGCGACAAAAGAATCCAACTCTATTCGAGAAGCACCCCCTTTCTCTGTGGAACGCCTTACGGCTTCTCCCAATTCTTCTGCTCTTTCCCTAATTGCATCACCTTCTTCTGATGACATTAACTTTCTCACGACATTCTCAATAGTGGATGCACTTACTAGCTCCTCACGTTTCTCCCACTCCCTCACAATCAGGCCTATTTTCCAGATTTCTGTCACCAAGAAACTATTTCCTGGTTGGTCAGAGTGCATAGGCCAAGCAGCTATAGGCACCCCCATAGTAATGCTCTCTATGCAAGAATTCCATCCACAGTGACTCATGAACCCACCTGTGGACGCATGAGCCAAGATTTCAGGTTGTGGAGCCCATTCTCTCACCAGTAACCCGACCCCTTTTACTCTTTCCTCAAATCCCTCTGGCAACTCAAGTTTTCTAGCTTTCCCGGTAAAGATATCTGCTCTATCGGCTTCTCTCAACACCCATATGAACTTCTGTTTGCTTTGTTCTAATCCCATCGCGAGCTCCATGACTTCTCTATTGGAAAATGTAGTTGACGTTCCAAATGATATATAAAGAACTGACCTTGGAGGTTGTTTGTTCAGCCATTCCAAACATATATTGTTGCAATTCGGGAAATGATCCAGTTTAGTAGGCACAATTGGTCCAATTGCCCATTGTTGTTTGTTTTCTACTTGTACAAGCAAATCAAGAAACTCACCTTCAATTACTCTGCTTGTATTATGGATATCACCTGATCTAATATCCATATATGGACTCTGAAGAGCTGTAAAGTTCTTGACTTCATCAGGTATCTCTCCTTCAAATGAGGGTATCTTTTTAAGCAATTCTTCTCCAAGTTGGACAGACTTCCCACTAAATGAGCATATAAAACCATACCAAGTGAAAGCTGAAATGCAATTAAATACATAGGATTCAGCATTTGGCAAGGAAGAAACATCCTGAACAACATATGACATAAGAATATCATGAACAACAATGACTCGTCTTGATTTTGAGGAGATATCGCGTAAAAAGGAAGCAATGGGCTCGTGAAGAAGCAAAGATGCATCCCATAATGGCTGATGATGTAGTGGGAATTTGCTCAAGGCATTAAAGACAGGTGGAGGTGAGGCAAATTCAGGAGTCGGAATGTCATGGAAGCTGATTTTGGCTATGTCTGAAGGATTTAAGGCGTTGGCTCGTACCCGAGCTTGTCGGTTATGTGTAGCAGAGCCAACATAATAGACAGGAATATGATATGATGAGGAGATTAAACAGGCAAGTTGAAGAAGCTGATTGAGATGGCCTTGAACTGGAAATGGAACCATGACTATAACTACTTCATGATCTTGTTTCAAGTTGTCAAGTTCATGGTTTGGTAAATTCTCACAGTTACTCATGGAAGTAGAAAACTAGAATTTTCCAGAACAAACACTTATGGATTATTGAATCTTGGTTATGTTATCTTCCAACTTTTTACAAGACAAAAGGACCAAAAAGTTGTTGATGATGAAAGAAAAAGTATGTGGTGCAGAATTATTGTATGCAGATTTTTGGATTCATGCATGAATTGTTTGCATATGTTAAATTTTGTTTTCTGCATTACTCATGCATGACCTTGCGCATAGCGAGAGTCTTAGTGTACCAGGCTTGCCCATTACTCATGCCTGAGGCAAAATCTAGACATCTTGGGAGGTCATAAAAGAGGATCTTGGAAATGTCCAAAGGATTTAAGGCGTTGGCTTGAGCCCTAGCATGACGATTGTATATCCTTTGGACAGGGCTCGAGCCAACGCCTTAAATGATCTTGAGCTTGAAGTTGAACAATCACTACAACTACTTCATTATCTTGTTTCAAATTGCTACTTGATTAGTTCATTCCTTCATTGTTTTGTTTCTTTCTTAAATATTGTAGCCAGTCAGTCAAACCTGTTTGTTAATTAACATTAAACCATAGGCAAAAATCATTAGTTTTGGGCTTTTGGCTATAATCCTGTATTTTTGTTAAGAAATTCACTCATATGTGTATATAGTACTAGGGATAATTATAGTAGATGGCTATTCGGCCAAAGTGATATTCAAAAAAATAGCCATTCGTTAGGGGCAGACATTCCGTTCTTCATATATATATATATATTCATATTTTAAAAAAAAAATAGAAGTTCGGTTCTTTGGTGTACCAAAGTTTCGAGATCCCTACACCGAATACCAAATCAAACTTTTGAAAAAAGAACACCGACATCGAATAAAAAAATTGAACCAAAGAACTAAATTAGTTTGGTTCGATTTGGTTTTTCAATTTTCCGATATTTATGCCCACCCCTATCATTCGTTGTATAGACATGTATAGTCAGTGTATATTTCATGTAAAGTCAAACTATATTCAATTTTTGAGTGTATCATAATGTATATTCAGTGTATAACTTATGTATAAGCAATCTATATTGTATAGTCAGTGTATACTTTCTATGACATTTGACAAGCTATATTGTATAGTCACTGTATATTTTCTATGATTTTTGATAATTTTTTTATGTAAATAAAATATGACTATATTTATCATAAATTAATTAATTAATTGTATATATTTAAAATTATCCCTATATACTTTACATAGAACGTAATATACCATCTATTCTAAATTTCAAAACTCATTAACTCAAAATTCTGAATCCGATTCTGCGCTAACTTAGTGGTAGAATGGAATTTTGTAGCCTGTAGGACAAGTTGGAAATCATGTTGAGGATGTCCTTTTTCTTGAATAGGTAATTAGTTCATGAATCTATTTAATTAATTCAACATAATTACTCTCATAAAATAAAAATAATTAATTTTTATATATCCATTTGCATAATCAATCATTGATATAAAATAAGTTGTTTTTGGTTTCCTTTTGGAAGTATTTTGAACTTCTTATCCAACTTATGGGACCATAATGTCACTTCTCTAAGTGTGAAGACTACAGCTGTCGATACAGGCTGGCCCACCTCATTCGGGCTAGTTCATACAGACTTTGAATTTTGACGGGA
This sequence comes from Solanum aculeatissimum, assembly GCA_038996855.1. Lineage (NCBI taxonomy): Eukaryota > Viridiplantae > Streptophyta > Magnoliopsida > Solanales > Solanaceae > Solanum > Solanum aculeatissimum. The sequence goes on from JBCEWC010009196.1 coordinate 9,850, forward strand.
TAGGCCGGGCTGATTGTAGGCTAGAAAATAACTAACCTAACACATCAGTACGTGGGCTGCGAGCCTTGTCGGGTCGGCTCACATTTTTAGAAGTATATTTTCTTTTATAAAATTTTAAATTAAATGATAATTTAAAATATTAAAATAAATAGCAGTAGAACAATATTACATGGTATTTGTGTTATTTTACATATTATAAAAACATAATTTGTATCTAAATTTTAATATTTAAAATTTTTAAATAAACTTTGAGTTTGGACTCTTATTACTTTTAATATTCTATTTTATTTTTATTTTTAATTATTTTTTAATTCAACCCATGGGTCGACCCAACTCATATTGCAAAAGCCTCACAAATCAGCAGACTTATTTAGACCGGGTTAAAAAACTCATTTTTTAAATAGGCTAAAAAAATCTTAGCCCAACCCTGCTAAATCACAGATTAGGTCAGGCCGGCCCAACGGGCCTAGCCCATATTGACGGCTCTAGTGAAGACACATGGAAAGATCTTAACTATTGATTTTAGACGATTTTGCATTATATAACTTGATAGTATTAATATTACACAGTCAGATCATCTACAAGATACTAAAAATAAGACAGATGATCGATCTACTACGACATGTACTACTAAATGTGCATATATATTAAGGTCCTTGTCGCACTGACAAAGGGAGATGGTACATACATTGATCCTAACTTTTCAAAAATATCGTCACACCGCACTAATTTTAAAAGATTCGACATGTATTCAGTCGATATTTTTGAAAAGTTCGAGCATCAAGTTTGTCTTGTAATGTGAGAAATGAATGAATCCAACTCCATATTCTTAATGCCACTTTCTGCTACTGATTTCTTAAGAGCTCCACTCAAGTCCATTGCTCTGTTCCTCATTTCCTCCCCTTCTTTTGACACCATTAATTTTTCAACTGCTGCTTGCACCATGCCACGTGTCACCATCTCGTGCCTACGTGTCCACTCCTTGACGACTACGCCGACTTTCAAAATCTTCGTGACCAATACAGTGTTTCGGGGTTGATCCGAATGCATTGGCCACGCGGCTATTGGCACCCCCATGGAAATACTCTCCATGCACGAATTCCATCCACAATGACTCATGAAACCACCAACAGAAGTATGTGCCAATATTTCCAACTGAGGCGCCCAATCTCTCAACACAATCCCCTTTTCCTTAACTCTCTCCTCAAACCCTTTTGGCAATTCAATCTTTCTTGATTGATGATCCTTCGTGAAAACATTCCCTTTGTCCGCGTCCCTCAACACCCAAACAAACTTCACCTCGCTCCTCTCCAATCCGACTGCAATCTCCTTGATTTGTTCATCGGAGAATGAAGTCGTGGTTCCAAAAGACACGAATAGAACCGAGTTTGGCACATGTTTGTCAAGCCAAACTAGACATTTATGTTGCTTGTGACAACTTTTGGTCCCATATTGTTGTACTAAAAGAGGATTGAATGGTCCAAGTGCCCATTGCTTCTTGTTATTACTTATTTGTTCCTTTGACAACAAATCAAGAAAAGGACCTTCTATAACTCTACATGTGTTGTAAATCCTCCCTGAATTGAACTTCATGTAATCATATTGTAACTTAATGAATTCCTCAAATTCAGGACTAAAACAATCTTCAAGTGATGGAACATCTTTAAGAAAATTAGCATCAACATCAAAAGGCCTTCCCATATTCTCCCAAATAAACAAGAACAATGTGAATGCTGAGACACTATGGAAAGCATAAGCCTCAGCATTAGGCAAGTAAACAAAATCTTGAACAACATATCCCATTAATGAGTCATGGATGATGACAATCCTCTCAGCTTTAGACGAGAGGACGCGTAGGAGTTTGGACAAAGGCTTACGTAGATGAGAAGATGACTCGAACGAGGGTTGGAGATGGCTAGGGAATTTGATGGTGGAATTGGGGTTGGGAGGAGGGGATTTGAAGAATGGTGTTGAGAGTTCATGAAAATGGATGTTGTTGTTGTTGATGAATGAAAATGGATCATGAACTCTTAACTTAGCTTGATGTGTGTGTGTCATTGTTGTAACATAATGGACTTGTATGTTGTGTGATGCAATGAGTTTACATAGTTGAAGAAGTTGATTTAGATGGCCTTGTGCTGGAAAAGGGACAACAACTACTATGATTTCTTCATTTTTTTGGCTATGGAAATGGTCATTGGAAGCCATTATAGAGAAACTATACTATATGAAATTAATGTTTTATTTTAAAACTATAGTATGTGCTTTACATTGATATATATATATAGGAGGTTGATTTTTTTAGGTACAATGTTTGGCTTGCAACTTGTCCCAACCCACCTGTCCTTTTGGGACATCCAATAAAATTGGAACGATACAAAAAAAAGAAAAGAAAGGCCCCTTGTGAAAGAATAACACACAAATCGAGAAATGGTCCCAACTCACTCACTTCTATTGTGTATTTGGGAGATTAAGTTATTGTCGGGGGTTGGGTGGATGGTCTGTTCTTTTGTTTGCTTTATGCGGTACTATTTTCTTATTCGTTTTCTTTCAGGAAAAAATGACGTTTTTTTATATGTGGTGATAATATAGCTTTTAAAATTTTTTGTTTTACCCTTGACGATGACATGCTTTTTGTGGCCACATAGATATGTTGTGTATAAGTACAAGTTTCAAAATAGTTTCTTTCTTTCATTAAAATCATGTTGAATCAAATTTAGTAGCATAAATTGATATTTTTCTAATTTTCAATTTTTTTTTTTACTTAACCATTTGATTTTCGAAACTCATTAGCCCGACTTATGAATTACGCCACGTAAGATTCATTTTTGATGGAGTGTTTTCTACTAAGAATTTTTATTCCCAAGACGTGAACTGGAATTTCTAGTAAAGGATGAAAGGATCCATCAAATTAGTTAATTGACAAAAATATATTTTTTTAATTTATTTTTTAGGTTCAATGTTTGGCTAGCAACATGTTCCAATCCACCTGTCCTTTTAGGGACATTCGATAAAATTGGAACGATACAATTTTTTTTTAATATGACCCTTGTGTAAGAATAACACAAAAATCGAGAAATGATCCCAACTCACTCACTTCTATTGTGTGTTTGGGAGACTAAGTTATTGTCTGAGTTGGGTGGGTGATTTGTTCTTTTGTTTGTTTTATGCGGTACTATTTCCTTATTCGTTTTCTTTCCGAAAAGAATGACGTTTTTCTATATGTGTGACAATACAACTTTTAAATGTTTTTGTTTTACCCTTGACGATGACTTGCTTTTGTGGCCACATAGATATGTCGTGTAAAAGTACAAGTTTCAAAATAGTTTCTTTCTTTCATTAAAATCATGTTGAGTCAAATTTAGTAGCATAAATTGATATCGTTCTAATTTTAAGAATTTTTATTCCCAAGACATGAACTGAGATTTCTAATAAAGGATGAATAGATTCATCAATTTAATTAATTGACATTTTTTTTGTTTATTCATTTGAGAATAATAAAATATGAACAGTGTTCAGTTGAAACATGAAAACGTGACTAAATTGGTCTTAATTACTATTCGGGGCGAAGTGGAAGAAGGGGGGAATTCTCGAACGCGGAAAAGGATCCAATGAATTCAAAAGAATTGAAGGAGGAGTCGTATGAGATGAAAATCTCATGTATGATTCTGTAGAGTGGATAGCCCGACGATATTGGAACATGAATAAATTAAATCTGTTAGTTTTATGCAATAAACAATTACATTAAATTATACCATGTGATTTGACAGATGTAATTAAGGAATTAATTAATAGCAAATTGATATGAACTGGATTTTAAAAATGTTAAGTTTGGCCATGTGTATAATTTATTAATTAGAGATTTTGGATTGAAGTATATATAAATTTAGAATTTTTTATTTGGAGCTTATCCTCAATTGCAATAATATTTATATGTACATGTGATGCACTTTTTATTTTTTTTAATTTCTTTTGTATATGGGGTGGAGTGTTGGCTAGTCAAAAAGTCACATGTTCAGAAGATGAAGGTTGCAGAGATGAGGATGTCGAGATTGATGTGTAGACATATCAGGGTCGACAAGATAAGGAATGAGATCATTCGGGAGAAGTTAGGGTGACCTCTGTGGCAGACAAGATGAGAGAAGCGAGACTACGATGGTTTGGCATGTGCATAGAAGAAGTGCTGACGCTCCTGTTAGGAGGTGCGAGAGGTTGGAGTTAGGGGTTACGCACAGGGGTAGAGGAAGACTGGAAAAATATTGAGGGGAGGTGATTAGACATGATATGACGCAACTTCATATCACTGAGGACATGACTTTAGATAGAAAGGAATGAAAGTCGCGTATTAGGATAGAAGGCTAATAGGGGTAAGATGTTATCTTGCCTTGTGATATATTGTGTTGTTATTGACTGTCACTTATTTTGCTACTTGTATTGTATTTATGAGTTTCCAATTGTTTTCCACTATAGTCGTTTTCGTATCTAGTATTTTCTGCTTTTGGAGCTGATATATTTGAATTGAGAGTCTTCCGGAAATAACATTTCTATCTCTATGAGGTAGTGATAAAGTCTGCGTACATTTTACCTTCCTCAGACCCCACTTGTGAGATTTTACTGAATACGTTATTGTTATTTTTTTATTTATAAATTTTTGATTCCACTGCTAATAGAGTGTACCATCTCAAGTTGTCCAACGACAAACTTCTCAACCTATTTGCAACAATTCATGCAGATCTATAACGATGGTTATGAATTCACGTGAATTTAATAAATATTTTTTGTACCTAATATTTCACAAAATTTATTAAATAATAACTATAAATATTTAATTATGAACTCATTTATTATTATTATTATTATTATTATTATTATTATTATTATTATATAAATTTAAAATCGTTATACAAAATTCATAAATTTTTAAAAAAATTCCAATTTAGATTTCAATTTGTTTTTTCCCCACATAATTGACAATATAATTTATTTTTATTTGCAAATTGCAATTAGAAAAGAAAGATTTAAAATAAAAAAATAAGTAATGTAGGGTAAGGACCAGAAATTTCATATAATTACACTGTGGTCGGCAATAGCTAGATGATAATATTGATGATTATATATATCTTAAGATACAATTTTTTTTAAAAATAAATAATTAACCATGATATTTATATAATATATTATATATTTTACGTCAACTGTCAATCTTCTGTATTCGTCCAATTTTATCATATTCATAAGTTGCTAGTTTAACTATTTTTGAGAAATAATTTCGAGAGATATAATATCTCAGATGATTACTCAATTATGGACTCATTTCTTGGAAACTCACTCAACTTTGATTTTTAACTAAAAAACCACTTAATTATGGGTTCTATTCATAGAATGTCAAACAAGTTTGATTTTTAACTAAAAAATCATTCAACTATGAGCGTTTTAAATAGATATTTTTTATTATTTAAAATTTTAATTAGAAATAAAAATTTCTTGCCAGTAAATTTTAATGAAAAAATCAATTAAATAGGTTGACTGACGTTGTAAGCAAAACACTCATAATTAAGTTACTTCGTAAGCAAAATACTCATAATTGAATGATTTTTAAGTTAAAAATTAAAGTTGAGTGACTTTCTACGGAAAGAACTCATAGTTGAGTGACTTTCTAAGAAAAAAAAAAATTCATAGTTGAGCGATTTTTGAGCTAAAAATTAAAATTCAGCGACTTTTTGAAAAAACAATTTATAATTAAATGACTATATGAGATATTATCTCAGTTTCGAGACGCGCATATGATAATCGTATTCTAATTCAATTAAAAAATACAGTTAGATATTTTTTAGCAATGTCTTCATTGATGAAATTAATGTGTGGCATGGGTGACCCCATGATTTTTATGGGAACAAACATCTCAAGTAATTACTACTTGTATGACAAAGATTTATCATAAAATAACAAATTTTACGATCTTTTGTGTCACGAATTTAGAACTATCGCTAAGACTCTCATGCGATACTTGTCAATTTGCTCACGAATCTTTCACGCTCTTGCAAATACAAGTAAACCTATCTCGACTGATTTTTCTACGAGGTTCTAGAGCCTTCTGTAAACCACTCCAAGGCTCTGGTTCCTCCCCCCTTCTACCAGATCAAGTGACAAGTCATGACACTTGACTCTTCGTCTTGACAACATCTAGTGGAGTCATAGGCTATCTGCCTAAGACAATTTCGAATGGAGTCATCTCAGTTGCTAATGACTTATGCAAATTATAGCAAAATTGGGTTGTATCAAGTAAATCCATTCAATTTCTTTGAGTTGACGTCACAAAATGCCTCAAGTATTCTTCTAGCAAGTGATTATTCTTTCCGTCTGCCCATCTGTTTATAGGTGATTTGCAGTAGAGAACATTAACTCGGTCCCCATCATATTGAACAAAGTTGTCATCATCAACTAATTGAAGCAACAAATTTAATTATTCGATTGCCAATTTAAATGAATCTTTTTTTATGGCTCAAAATAAACAATATGAGCAAGCTCACATAGACGGAAGGTACAAAGAGGTGGGGGGCTAGAGGAAATTATGTATAACCTACCAATTGTTTCCCTAATAAATACATAAAATAAAAAATGGGACCATAATTAAGGAAGCATTATTTTTTTTGATTTGCACCGAATGTCCGAATCTCTTAGAGCCCTGACTAATCTCGAAGGTGCACAGACCCTCTACAAGGAGTTTTCCGCAAGTGCACCATGGTTAATTCATATTTTATTCAGTTCGATGATCCATAAAAAATATTTGTACCCACAGTGAATTTCGAACTTGAGACCTTGAAAACATAATTAAGGAAGCATTATGTAAATAGTTATTAAAAAATTATAGCAAAATGTGACTAATCTTAAGAAATTATCACATAGTAATTAATCTTGATTTAATAGAATCATAATTAAAGGTGAGAGAAATTATAATTAACTAGCATGTTTATTTATGGGATAATTCATAAATTGGCCTTGTAAATAAACTTGTTTTTAGATATTTAAATATAATTAAGAATGTCATTGTGACAAGCATTATGTATAAAAGAATATGAAAACATCTTTTGACATCGAGAGAATTGCACGTATAGAGATTCAAAAAAGAATCGATTTGATCCTTGTCATAATTTTTATGGGATTCTCAAAATTATTAATAGAAAGTTGATTGCACGGAATCAAAGAATTACAAATGACCTTACAAAAAGAATTTAATTGTGTAAATCGAAAACTGAATATTTTGCTGTCACAAGAATTGAAAAATCTTACATAAACCCTAATATTCTTGCAGAATTTATCGCTAGACAATTAAAGAATTAAAACTCCTTAACGGAAAATTTCTCTTTTACCCTTAACAAAATGATTTTCAATCACACAAATATCTATGGATGATTTTAGATCACAAGTTTCAAAAGTCTTCCTTTTTTCCTTAAACACCGTGCTAAGTCAAACGATATCACATAAAATAAGAAGGAACGAGTAATATTTTTTAATTCAAAAAGTTGACACAGTCACAAGAGGTCCAAACCATTAATTTTTGTCACATGTCTAATGTGCCATAAAGATATTTATAAAAAAATAATTGGCCCTACCCTATTATCAAGATTCAAAAGATTCCTTTTTAGTTGAATAAAAAAAAATTATACTCAATTTTTATGATGTAATTTGAATTAGTTAGGTCAATGAATTTTGAATATCGAATAATTAAAAAATAATAATTAAGGATTTTTAAATTTGTCGAGTTGGTCTAACCTAACAATTAGTAACAAAGGTAATAATAGTTCAACGAGATGGGTATAGAAATGACAGAGTGATGATTTGTTCATTTACAGAATAGTTTATTACCTTTGTTTGTATCTTGAAGATGCATATACAAAAAGAAGCACGTGAACTTTGATGATCATAAATATACGAATGATATGAATGACACATATTACAATTTATGAGTTAGGTTGTTAATCTTGGTGACTACATGTGAGACTTAATTCAAGTATTTAGTTCTAGAGAAAGGTTATTGCGTATGCAAATAAAGTCTCACGTTAGTTGCTGAAAAAAGAGAGAGAGAGAAAACTACATACGGAATGTATATACACTCTTAACAATATACGACTTTTCAGAAAAAAAATAAATATAAACTAGATAAAAAATAGACATAACGCACCATGTTAAGAATACGATTTTGGCTGACCTAACTAACTAAGTGGTACACACGTTTATGTTTTTAACTAAATTTGAATTTCGAAATTATGAAAATAAAATCTCATTCACGTTAGTCGTGTATTATATAGAAAAAATGAATATCAAACACTCTATGAAAAAAACAAAATAAAAAGAATTATATGTTATGGTGATATGACTTGCAATAAAGTTATATATACCTAAAAAAAAATATTGGCCATTCAATTTATTCTACATATGGGGGTTGGTTAATATTGCAATCAAATTAAATATATTGAAATGTACATTAAATTAAATTGCCAAACCAACTAAAATCGTTGCGAGATGGATATGATCTCTTATATTCTTAACTGAAATTTTTAATTTGAACTTTGAATATGAAAAAAATATTTTTTTCAGTAAATAAGAAATATATTTGTAACAATCCATCATGAGATGAGAAGTCCCACATATTGGCAAAACACAAGAGAGATGTTGAGTATATAAGTAAACAACTCTTACCTACTAGTGACGCGTTTTAAAGCCGTGTGGGCCTAGGCCCAAAACGGACAATATCACTAGCCGGTTGAGTCGTTACAGATGGTATCAGAGTCACTCATGTATCAACTTTGTCGATGTGAGTGAGGCGGGGCAAACCTCAGTGACGTTGAGTCTATAGAGGGAGGGGGGGTGTATGTAACAACCCATCTTGAGATGAGAAGTCCCACATTCGCAAAAAACTTTACCTACTAGTGATGCGTTTTAAAGCCGTGCGGGCCTAAGCCCAAAACGGACAATATCACTAGCGGGTTGAGTTGTTATAATATTCAAATTAATTGAAATTAATATAATATCAAATACTGAATAAAAAATCCGAAAGTTAAATAATCTATACTATATTAAAAGTGTGAAGACTCTTAGAAATGTTGTTTGAACTTTTTGCCCTTCATTAAAAGACTCCGCTTTAGACAAAATCGTCTTTTTACCATTTTT
>JBCEWC010009197.1:0-19018 GCA_038996855.1 Solanum aculeatissimum
CGGGTGGCCTAACTCAAGACATTGAGATACCTACTTGGAAGTGGGAAGAAATCAACATGGATTTTGTAGTGGGCTTGTCTAAGACTAGAAGAGGTATTGATTCGGTTTGGGTGGTGGTTGATCGGATGACAAAGTCGGCTCATTTCCTACCGATTAAAACTACTTACGGGGCTGAAGAGTATGCCAAGTTATTCATTCATGAATTGGTAAGGTTGCATGGGATTCCCTTGTCTATCATCTCGTATCGTGGTGCCCAATTAACTTCTCACTTTTGGAAATCTTTCCAAAGGGGTCTTTGTAAAATGGTAAAGCTTAGCAAGGCCTTCCACCCTCAAACGGATGGCCAAGACAAAAGAACAATTCAAACCTTGGAGGATATGCTTAGAGCTTGTGTTATGAGTAATCGACACATTCTGATAAGGTCATCTAATATGGAGGACTACGTTAATCTGTTATAAAAGTCAACCTTTTACATCACAAGTAAGAATTGGACTTACACAATGAGAATATTAAAATGTGACCCCCTATTTAATCTTCTTCCATCACATACATCTTGTTTCCTGCACTGTCACCCAATTTCTTTGGTAAAGAGATAGTTTGCTCACTAGCAATGCAGTTGAGAAACCATTGCAAGTAGATCTGGCTACGAAGAATCAAACGAGACCCAGTTATGCTAGAATCAATATTAAAGTGGATCTACTTAAGGATTTCCCTAAAAGAATCACTGTTGGATTGAGAAGGAAAACAAGGAAAGTAGTGGAAAGGTGGATCAAATCAACTATGATTATATTCCTAAGTACTGCAAGAGTTGTAAGATCAAAGGTCATGATGAGAAATAATGTTATGTCCTACACCCTGAGTTATAACCAAGAGATAGTGGTAGGGACACATAAAAGGATAAGAATAAGGATAATAAATAAAAGATTATTGAAGAAAATAGAGAAAGGAAAAAGGAAGAAGTCAAAGAATAAAAGGGAAGCGAGGTAATAATAAGGGGTGGTATTAAGCTAAAGGGATACAGAATCAAGTGTGGTACCCAAAGGTTCACAAAAACATGCAGTAGTAGTGAAGACAAATAATCAATTTGATGCACTAGAAATCATGGATGAGAAGAACAATGAAAAGGACCATTGATGGAATGTAAGCATCCACTGAGTGTATGGGGACTAGTTCCCTCATTAGAACAACATCAAACAAAACTAGCTAAAACAGTAAAGCAACAAAGTAAAATGAGACAGGTTATTTTACGTGGAAATCCTTTTGCACAAGGGAGAAGAAAACCACGACCTACACTCACAGGATTTCAACCAAACTTTATAAATCTCAAAGGAGAAAAGCTTTGGATTACAAAATTTTGCAATCAAGGAATCTAACTCTAAATCCCTTCTCTCTCACTGTGATAACTCTACCATAGGTATGAGCAAACTAAGTAGCTTCTCCACTACCCACTAAATTGGCTAACAATAGACAACTTAGATTTCAAGAGTCGACATAGCTAGCTCTAGCAACGAAGAGCAAAAACCTTTCCTAATATCGGACCCCCTTATTGATTAGAAATCTATTTACAAGATGCAAGCACCATTTAAGCACAGTGAAGTACACAAAGTAAAAATGACTCTGATTTTGCTAAGTGTACTACTGGAGAGCCTCACCAAGAATACTCACTTAATGTGTGTAGAAACTCTCAAGCTTTCTCTTCAAGAAAGGTTGGGTATATATACCCAAAATCAACAAAATTTGGAGCAATTTCATTGGATAGACAATTTCTACAGAGCACGCACTAATAAATAACAAACTGTCAGGTGCACAGTGTACCATTTTTCAGGTGTCACTTTTAGATTTACAACACATATGGGATCATGTCTTTCATCTGTTCCCATGGTTTGTTAAATTTTCAAAACTTCATAACATCATTTTCCTCTTTTTGATGACGACAAACCCATAACATATCTATCGATGACTTTCAATACATTTAACATTCTTCATCATATTCCCCCTATTAATAAAATCTTATCTTCAACCAAGTCCCTATCATTATCACCAACATATTAGTTCACTTGTTTGGTTCTGAAAGCATATCATTTTTCCCTTTTTGGCATCATAAAAAAGAATCGATAGTAAACCCCAAATTAATACAACACAAACGTATGGTAAAGCATAGTAAAAAAGAAAAGACAAGCATATTTGATGAAATAAACCTTAACAAAAGAGAGAAAACCGGAAAAAAGCATTCCATTAAAACCAGAACAACAACCATTCATTACATAAGTCATGCAAATGAGAACCAAGACCACACAACAATAAAAAGATTCAGGAACCTAAGAGGGAGAGGGGGGGAGGGGTTAGGTCAAGAATTGGACAACAAGAGTGAGTCTAGCATTTGACACCATGTGATGGTTAAGTATCTGGTCCTTTAATTTGGCCACTTCAGTAGATAAATCATTATTTTTTGCCTTCAACTCCACCACTTCATCAGAATCAGGTCCTTCTGTCTATTCTACAACCAATTTAGCTTTCAGCAAGGTTATTTTATCATCCTTAGTACTTAGAAGAGTTGTCATATTTTCAACTTCCTATCTCAACCACTTCTTTTCTGGTAGCAACTTAGACATTCTACTTAACTTCATTTCCCTCCCCTTTATACACTCACACTTCACTAGAGTGTTCAAAGAGAAGGTCTGCTTCATAGTACCTCTTGTTCCAATATCCAAAGGAAACCTAAAGTGTCAAAATACTTTGGTCAAGAAATAACCATACCCTAACCCATGCTTGCCATCGTTCACTGTCAGAATTTTTCTCATGAGTTCTAAGATTATTGCAAGGAGGTTAATTGGCTTGAACTTAAAGTTTTCCATAAGGAACAAATCAGTGGTAGGTACCACTGTCCTCTTCTTAGAATGAAGCAGCAAGACCTTCTTAAGAAACTCAAAGAACAGTTGATAACCCCTTTTCAGAAACTTTTTTAGAACACCAAAGGTGTTTAAGTTAGGCATCTTCCCATAGATCTCCATAAAGTTTTTGGAACAGGTCTTCTCGATTACTGACCTACTCCATTAGAACTTTCAAAAATTCACTGATAACTTCCTCATTCAAACACAATTTTCTTTCACTAACATTGGTAGTCAAACTACCATCACTATTAACAATAATATTGTAAAACAAATCCCTCACTTTGGATTCATACAGATATGGGAAAAAGCAAATAAAAAGGTGTGTCCATGATTACAACTTAACAACATCTACAAGGTCACACATCCCCAGTTTAGGTAGCACCTTAGAGTTGAAAACTCTACTATTGAGAAATTTTTGAGTTCTCAAAACTTCAATTCTTTCTTCCATAGTCAACTCCCTTTCAAACGTTTCTTTTCTTTCTTTTGAACCTAGTCCTTCACAAGACTTAAGAACTAGTTTTGTAATAACATCTCTCCTTGCTTTCTTCACTTTCCTATCAAGTGTCACTTTCCTTTTCCTTTTGTCTTCACCAACCCTTTTAAACAGGTCAACCACATCAATCTTAAGCACTAGGTCCTTCACAACTTTTCCTTTTCTCAACCTTCTACCAATAGAGGTATGAGCTCTATTCTCTTTCATGGTACCACCCATTAGTTTTCTCACTGACCCTCTAGTGTGATATTATCATCTTCTTAGTTTAGTTTCACCAACTACCTTTTCCTTCTCTTTGCTTAAAGTAGGCACCATCCTTCTTTTGATTTCCAAGAGAGTGAAAGATTATACTCATCATCATCATCCTCAAAACTAGTATCAGTCATTGGAAAGGTCCCCTCAAGTGCAATCATTTTTGAAATCAGACTAGCTTCCAAATTTTCAACTGTTTTATCTTCTTCATCAGCAAAATGAGTATGCAGACCTTTCTTCATCTTAGACAGACTTCTCACTACAAGATCTTCACTTGATGCTAGTATGTTTGACTTACCCCTTTTGTCCTTAGGTAAATCTCCTTCTACAACAAAGTTAGAGGAGAAATTGAAGGGAGTAATAGGTTGAGGTTGTGAATCAGTAGTATACCAACCTAAAAGGAGCACTGGCTAAATAAAGTCAAGGGAATTGGATATTAAGAGGTGTTGAGATAAGGAATATCAAGGGTTTCAGAAGGTTCGTCAGAGTGAGGGTTTTGAGGAGAAGAAACAAGGTCTTTTTTGCTTGTTTTAACAGAGAAGATATGGTTAGAAGGATTAGCATTCTCACTAACATGACCTGTAGATAGAATGATTTCATTCAATGCTAGAAGCATTTCCTGGTTAGAGTTAGAAGACTAAGAAAATTTTCCCCTTATTTTAAAAAATAAGGAATAGGTTATCAGAAAGTTTAAGAGAGAAGATGAGTTTCTGAAAAACTTCAGAAAAAGAACAACAATATATAAGTACCTATGGAGTTCTTTTTCTTAGTAAAGAGGGAAGAATAAGTCAATGAAAGAGTTTTTAGGTTAATTGGAAAGTGCAAAGGATAGGTTAGGTTTTCAAGATTGATAGGATATCTATCAGCTGACACAGAACAATAATTATGGTTATCAATTGCAAATCAAATGTAATGAATAAAGTGTTAACCTTTAAGAAAGGACTAGGTCCCTCTAAAGTTTCAGATGTTATGCTCAAAACTGTTTTCCAACTTTTGGCTATCTTGATTGAATCACTTATGAATATATACCTACAAAAAGGTACAAAATGTATTTTCGCCATAGCAAGTATTACAAAAATAAAAGGATACCTACCCTTCTAATAATAGCCAAAAAGAAGTTGATTTGTATCCAAAAACCAAGAGCTTATTCTAACTTTAACATCCCCAACTTAAACCTATTCTTCTCAAACAGATCTCTACTTAAGACCTTTGTAAAAATATCTGCAATTTGATCTTCAATCTAGCAAAATTGCATGTAGATATTCCCATTTTCAACATTGTCCGGTAGGAAGTGATGTCTCACATCAATGTGCTTTGTACTCTCATGATGAACAAGATTATTTGCCATATTCAACACACTTGTGTTGTCACACAAAAATGGAATAATGTGCGTGCTGACACCAAAATTCTTTAGTTATTGTTTTATCCATATCAATTGAACACAACAAGAGGTAACAACTATAACTCAGCTTCAATAGTTGAAAGAGGAACCTAATTTTGTTTCTTGGTTCCCCAAGATACAAGACATGATGTAAGGAAGTGAACCATTCAAGAAGTATTCTTTCTATCTACTTGATATCCACATAATCAACATCAATATAACCAATCAACACAAAAGAATCACTTGTAGAATAGTATAGGATCAGGTCCCATGTCTTCTTCAAGTACCTCAAGATTCTTTTAGTTGACTTCAAGTGGGAGTCCTTAGGCTTTGATTGGAACTTAGCACACATTCTAACACTAAATATAATATCTGGTCTGGTTGCAGTCAGGTATAATAATGATCCTATGATACCCCTGTACATAGTTGATGACGTTCAAGCATACCTGACTTTTGAAAGATCTGGATGATCATTATTAGCATAATAACCCAACAATGAGTTGGGGTCGAATTCCACAGGGAACGGGCGTTTGAGTAATAAAGTATCAAGGTGAACTAAGCAATTGTAGTGTTAAAATAGAGGTTTGTGACTAAAATAAAACTAGCATTCAACTAATAACAATTATAAGATCCGAATTAAACAACCAATTGAGAGATATTGACAGGGATGTGCCAATATGGGACGAGATCTAAATATATAGGTCTAGATACTTGAATGATTGAGTTAATTTTTTATGAGTAAGCTAGAATTGCTTGTAACTACTACTTCGGGTCAGAGAATAGTAGTGTTTCACATGAACTTGTTACGGCTTCACATGCAAATCACTCAAGGACATACTTGGCCTGAGTAATTATAAGTAAACCTTCTACTACTTTAACCATTGAACCTGATTTTGTGGCATTCAACTGAAATCCCAAAACGTTTTTGGATATTACACTCATTGCCACTACAATCGCTCAAATTAATGCAGTAATTGAAGATCTAAGGATAATCCAGAGTTTGCAACCTCAACATTATAAGTTATACATGGAAATATATATGAACTCACTTAAATTAACAACAAAATATTCAAATTAGATTAGACCCATAATCTAAATCAAGTACTCATGTTCCTACACACCCCCAACAATTAGGGTTTTAGATATACATGATTAAAAGAAAGAAATTAATACCAAAATTTGTAGCCATAGATGTGGGTAAGAAGAATTACAAAGAGACAAGTTGGAATTTCTTATCCTAATTCCTAGAATTCTCCTCCCAAAGCTTGAAGATCAAAACCCTTGTACTTGGTCTCCAAGAAGGTCCTCAGTACTCTGTCTTCTCTTTATTTTCAGAATTATAGAATATCAAGAATATATGTAAGATGATGTACAATTTCTATTTATACTCGTTCACATTTCCTTGACTTAACACACGATTGCACCATTCGGCGATCAAGGTCAACCATCACCGAGCACTTTGATGATGTACCAAATGTGCACTTGATCGCCTTTGAATACACCGACTAAAAGCCCCAGTCTCTGCAACTTTTGGTGAAGCCATTGCTCATCACCGATCATGTTTGGCGGTTCGCCGAACCTCTACCTACATTGCCTTTTTGTCATGAACTTGGGGTCTTGTATACTAAAACATTAGGTGATCGCTATCGCCATTCGGTAGCCTATCGAATCGGTCAGCGACACCACTTTTGATCGCCTTTTTAGTCATTTTTGCTTCTTTGTCTTACATTATTAAGTATTTCCCTTCCATGTTCTTTTGTCCTCATTCCTAGCATAAAACATACAAATTAATCAATATATGAAGCATAATATCACATTGAGGATAATATTTTCTTACATTTTACGCCCTATATGAGTCTAAATTATCGACTCATAAAAAATCTCATTAACATTGGGACCAGGTTCATCAACATCTAGTTTGGAATTTATTCTCATGAGAGTGTCAATAGGCTTTGCATTTTCCATTTGAAATTTCTTCAACAACTCCTTTATGTACTTTTATTGACTAATTGAGGTTTCTTAAAGAGTTTGTTTAATCTGCAAACTCAGAAAGAAACTAAATTCACCTATCATGCTCATGTCAAATTCACTCCCTATCAACTTTGAAAATTTACCACACATAGACTCTGAAGTAGTACAAAAAATAATATTATAAACATAGACTAGTATGATGAGCACATCTCTTCCTCTTGTCTTAAAAAATAATGTGTTTTCTATTTTACCTCTTTTGAAATCATTCTCTAGAAGGAACCTAGACAACCTTTCATACAAAGCTCTGAGTGCCTGTTTTAGCCCATACAAAGCCTTGTCTAATTTGAACACATGGTTGTAGTGACCAACATCTTCCACCTTTAGATAGCCATTCAAGAAAGAACTCTTGACATCTATTTGATAGAGCTTGAAACCCATAAATGTTGTAAAAGCTATGAGAATCCTGATGAATTAAATGTCTCATTATAATTAATTCCTTCTTCATGGTTAAAACCTTTAACTACCAACGTTGACTTGTTACAAACAATAGCTC
This sequence comes from Solanum aculeatissimum, assembly GCA_038996855.1. Taxonomy (NCBI): domain Eukaryota; kingdom Viridiplantae; phylum Streptophyta; class Magnoliopsida; order Solanales; family Solanaceae; genus Solanum; species Solanum aculeatissimum. Next base: position 7,542 of record JBCEWC010009197.1, read on the forward strand.
CATGTTCATCCAGCTTGTTCCTGAAGACCCATCTAGTTCCAATAATTATTCTATTGGATGACTTGGGAACCAGGTGCCACACTTTGGTTCTTTCAAATTGGTGCAACTCTTCTTGTATGAAGTTCACACAATCAACATATTTGAGAGCCTCCTTCATATTTTTTAGGCTCAATTAAGGAGACAAAAGGTGAGAATACAACCATATTTCTTATCTTGGATCTAGTTTGAACTCTAGAATCCAAAGTTGAGAAGACATTATCCAAGGGATGAGTAGATCTGAGTCTTCATAGGGATATCATAGAAATCTAATTTTCTTCCTCATCTTCATCACTAGCCTTTTTATCATCCGCATTTTCAGGCTATTCAATAATGCTTTGTTCATTATCAGTAACTGGGGCAGGACCATGTCCCTCATCAGGAACACCTACATTACCTAAAAAATCAAAATCAAAATTAGTTTGCGTTAAGTTGCCATCACCATCTTGATCAGCATTGACACCATCCCTGTGGAACTGTAACAATTCCTCAAATCTAACCTCATCTTGATCTTTCAATTTTTTAAGTTCACCAAACTCATCAAAAATTACATAAACACTTTTTTCAATGCACTGTGTCCTTTTATTGAAAATCCTATAATCCTTGCTTGAACTTGAGTAGCCAACAAATATATGTTCATCACTTCTTGTATCAAACTTGTCCAAGTCTTTCTTGCCATTGTTGAGAATAAAATATTTGCAACAAAAGCCCTTAAGTAATATACTTTAGATTTGTTTTTGTTGAGCAGCTCATAGGGTGTTTTGTTGAAAATTGATCTGATCAAGCATTTGTTTGTCATATTGCATGCAGTATTTACAACTTCATCCCAAAAGTTCTTTGGATGTCCAGAATCAATCAACATTGTCCTAGCAATATCCACCAAGGTTTTATTTTTTCTTTCTACCACACCATTTTGCTGAGGAGTTTTAGGAGTTGAGAAGTTGTGATGGATTCTATTTTTTGCATAGAAGGTATCTGTCTTTGTGTTTTCAAACTCAATTTCATGGTTGAACTTGATCCCTGCTATCTTACTATTCAACTTTGTTTATATCATCTTAGCAAAGATAAAAAATACATCATTGGTTTCATCCTTAGACCTCAAGAACATGGTCCAAGTAAACCTTGAATAATCATCCATGACCACCAAGATATACTTCTTTTCTCCTCTGTTATGAATCTTCACTTGCCCACATAGTTCCATATGAATCAACATTAGTGGTCTGGTAGTGTTGACCTACTTATTTTACTTGAATGAGGATCTAGTCTGCTCTCCTTCAACGCATGCCTCCCAAACTTTATCTTTTGCAAACTTCACTTTTGGTAGCCCATGGACTAGGTACTTTAAAGCAAGTTTGTTCAACAATGAATAACTAACATGACCAAGCCTTTTGTGCCAAAATTTTGCATTCTCACTTTGAGAAGTAAGACATGTAAGATCATTTCCCTATATAGATTTCAGATCAATCACATACATGTTCTTCACTCTTTTTGTCATAAGAACCACTTCTTGTGAATCCAGATTGGTGACAATACAATTTTCTGAGAGAAATTTTACTTTGTTGCCCTTGTCACAAATTTAAGACACACTCAACAGACTAAATTTCAGCCATTCACATAATAAACATTTTCTATTGAATGATCCAGAGACTTTTCAATCCTGCCAATACCAAGAATATATCCCTTTTTGCCATTTCCAAAAGAAACACCTCCACCTTAAAGTGCTTTGAGTGAAAGACAACTTTCAACATTTTCAATCATATGCTTTGAGCAACCACTATTCATCTACCAGGATTGGTTGTTTCTTCCTTTATTTACCTGCAAGATCACTTGTTAGTCTTAGGAACCTATTTCAATCTGAGTTTCTATTATGCAGATAAGGGGGTAATTAATACTTTTTTTGTCTAGAAGGGTGACACCACTTTCTTCAGCTTAGAAATATTATAAGAAATCACCCTAGAACCAGGTCCTACTCTTCTTTTCGGTTGTTCAAAATATCCTGCCAGACATTCTTCAAAATTTTTTAATGCAGGACAATTGATCTTCAAATGACCATCCCTTCCACAGTGATTACATAATAACAAATTTGACCCATCTACATTTTTTCTATGAGTAGTATAAGATAAATCTTTATTCAGTAACCCACGATATTTCTTACTATTGTCTCGCTAATAAGTCAGAGTATCTAGCATTTTAGAAGAAGAGTCCATTTGAGTGATTTGAACAGATCTTCTTTGACTCAAACTAGGTCCCTCTCTAACTAAATATTCCTTTCTAGTGCCATGGCTAGTTTAGTTTTAGCTTCATTCAGTCTAGCTTAAGTTGCAAGCTTCTATCCGTATCTTTTCCTTTCGGATAACCCTTTGATTCGTCATTCAATTTTTCACAAAGAGCTACATTCTCTAATTTTAGATCTAACACACATTTCTCCACTTTAGACAATTGAGAAACTAAGGCAACCTTTTCATATTGAGAAAGATCTAATTGATTATTCAACACATCCTTTTTAGTAGTTAACTCAGTTATTTAATCAATAAGAATAACAACTAACTTCCTTAGCTTCTTAAGAGAAAGAATGTGCAAATTTTGTTTAAAATCAGAAAAGGTTACTTCTTCCTTAGGTTCATCACCATCATCAGACTTTGCCATGAATGCAAATATTTGATTAAAGATCTCTTTATCTTTCTTCACAACTATCAAGGGAGCATCCTCTGTGTGCTCAGACTCTTCTGACTCACTGAGGAATTTCACCAAATAGCTAGGTCTTTCTTCACAACATAGTCTACTACAAACCTTTATGCTTTTCTTGTTAGGGACTGGGTCCCTCAACTTATTTTTATTGCCTCAAAGCTTGGCATAGTCTTTATTTTCTATTTTGTGTATCGGTCAATCTCTGACGAAATGTCCCTGATTTTCCACACTTGTGACACCGGTCATTAGTAGTAGCCACTTTTCTAGAATTTTCCTTCTTCTTGAAACCACCATTCTTCCTTATAATATTTTGAAATCTCCATGTGAGGTATGTCATCTAATCTTCATCTTTATCAGATTCTTCACCTTGTGCCATTTTTAGGGCTAATGACTTATCATTCTTAGCAACATCGTTTTCTCTATTCAAATCATGAGTTTGGAGATTACCAATCAATTCATCCATTATCAACACCTTTAGGTCCTTGGCCTCAGTGATTGCATCGACTTTGCTAGCCTAAGACTTAGGAAGAATTCTAAGGACCTTCCTTACTTGCTTGCTAGGATGAATAGGTTCACCCAAACACCTAAGTTCATTGATAATGGAGGAAAACCTGGTATACATATCATGAATGGACTCACCTTCCTTCATAGTAAAATTTTCACACTAATTATTGAGCATATCAACTTTAGACCCCTTTATTTGCTCAGTACCTTCATGAGTTATGTGCAAGCAATCTCAGATCTCCTTTGTTGACTCACAAGTAGAGATCTAATTGTACTCTTTAGCCCTAATACCACAAACGAACAACTTCTTTTCCTTATATTTTTTTCAATCTTTTTTTAATCTATATCATTTTACTGTTGTCTAGTCTTAGGGACTACTCGAGTGATTTTACCATCTTTCACTTCTAGGGTAGGAACATAAGGACAATCAAGCATAATGTCCCATGGCTCACTATCTTTAGCAATGAGAAAATAATGCATATGAGTCTTCCACCAACTATAAAATTGTCCATTAAAGCAAGGAGGTGTGGTAGATGACTGACCCTCTTCTGGATTCTGTGGAGCTACCATTTTTCTTCAAGATCCCCTCTAGGTGTTAAAGTTATAGAGAGTCCAAGCTCTAATACAATTGATGGAATGTAAGTTTCCACTGAGTATATGGGGACCAAGTTCCTCATCAAAACAATAGCAAAAAAATAGCTAAAAATAGTAAAGCAACAAAGTAAAATGAGACAAGTTATTTTACGTGGAAACCTCCTTGCTCAAGGAAGGAGAAAACCATGACCTGCACTCACAGGATTTCAACCCAACTTTATTAATCTCAAAGTTGCAAAGCTTTAGATTACAAACCCTTGCAATAAAGGAATCTTAACTATAAATCTCTTCCCCCTTCCTATGATAATTCTATCGTAGGTACGAGCAAATTGAAGAAAGAGCTAACGAATGACGTAAGATGATGCCCAAAATAAGTGAACTAACCTGGTATTCAATCTCTTTTGTTAGCTTCAAGATAAACTAGATATATTATGAGAGAAACTGGATATTTTCTTATGGCTTGGACCTTTTCACTCGAGAACTCAAAGGGGGGGGGGGGGGGGAGGAAGGACTTCTTTCTTTTTTTTGGCTAGCTCTAGCCCTAATAGAGGTCTAAATAGACTAGACTATAAGGGCCAGCGTCCAAGCACCTTCCAGACCATTGATCTCACTTAAGCACTCGATGTCAGTAGCTACTCTGTTATCCACTAAATTGACTAACTCTAGCCAACTTAGACTTCAAGACTCACCATAGCTAACTCTAGCTTGCCTAATATCAAATCCCTTTATAGATTATGAATCGATTCATAAGATGCAAGCACCATTTAAACACAATGAAGTACACAAAGTAAAAAAACCTATAATTTTGCTAAGTGTACTACTCAAAAGCCTCACCAAGAACACTCACTCAATGTGTGTAGAAACTCTCAAGCTTTTTCTTCAAGAAAGATTGGGTATATATATCCAATATCAACAACATTTGGAGCAATTCCATTATCTAGAAAATTTTTGTACAGTAGCCAAACATGCACAAACAAATAACAAAATGTCAGGTGCACAATGTATTGTTTATTGGGTGTCACTTCCAGGTTCACAACATGCATGGAATCAGGTCCCTCATTTATTCTCATGGTTTTTTAAATCATCAAAATTTCATAACTTTAACTAGTAACTTAATGAAGGGGGAAACATAGTGGTAACGACAATGGACTAGGTCAAGGAGAGATTTTGGAAGATAAAGGAAATGGAGACCAATAGGGACAAAGTCAAAAAATCTGAGGAGGTGATAAAGGAAAATATAAATATAGTAGAGGCGGATATCACCAAAGAACAAAATCAAGGACAAAAATGTGAATGATTTAGGTAGCACCAATAAAGAAATGGATAGCCCATTTAATACGAATCTTCAAACTTTTGTGAATAATGAGATGGAGGAAAATTTAGTACCTATATAGATACAAATACCAGAGAAGTAGAATCAAGAACCTCTTGACATAGGTGATATGTCTAATGAACAAGTGCAGAAAAGAAGAGATATTGAAGAAGATGATGATACAGATGAAAACATTGCTTGCATTGCCAAGGAAGAAGACTTGTCCCCACGTCATATTGAAGGCCTAAGGAGTGGGGTTAAAAAGAACCAAAATGTTATTCCTTTGTAAGTAAAAACAAGGAGTAGTAGGGACAAATATATTGATTGTGATCAGTCATAGGAAGACTTCTATTTTGGACTATAAGATCTATTAAATCTCAAAAAGATATTTAAAAGATTAATAGATCTTAATAGAAGGCATCACTATTCTCTAATAGCTTTGATGGAACCTTTTTAGGATTCAAGTGAGCTGGAACAATATGAAAGAAGATTGGGATTTCATAATACTTTTTGTAATAGTTTATCCAAAATCTAGATTTTCTAGAATGATGATTGGAAGAATACAGACATTATGGACTTTGGTCAGTAAATAACTATCAAATTCAAGTTTAATAAGGTGAAATTTATGGTGATCTCAGTGTATGCTAGAAGTTATTAAGAAAAGACTAGAACTATGAGAGAAAATTCAATATATTATAGATAATAATCAAATGCCTTAGATCATAGGAGGGAATTTTAATATTATTCTCAATAAGAAAGAAAAGCTAGGAGAATTATCTTTCACTACTATTAAGGACATGAATTTTTCTAATTATATTAGCTCATGTGCACTGCTGGAAATGAAGTATCTGGGTAGCAATTATACTTGGTGAAATGGAAGAATTGAAGAGGAATGCATTTTCAAAAGACTGGATAGGGTTCTTGTTAATCAGGGGGTTTTCGGACTTATTTTCATCTAGTGAAGTTCATCATTTCATAAGGCAGGGATTTGATCATGCACCTTTGCATGTTATGTGCAACTCAAAAGAAGAACCTATTCAAAAGTCTTTTAAATTTCTAAATTTTTGGATAAAGCATCAACAATTCAAAAATGTTATTGAAGAGAATTGGAAGATTGACTTTGTAGGGGATCTATTTGTTGAGTTTCTTGATAAACTAAAAAAAGTGAGCGGTGCAGCATCCAGGTGGAGCAAGGTCACTTTTGTAAATATTTTTTAGAGAATTGCAACACTGTAAGAAGAAGTTAACGTCAAGAAAATTTAACTGGAAATAAATGCAACTATGGAGAACAGAGAAGAGTTGCATAGAGCTAATAGTGGCAAATGGACGAGTTTGGTCAAATTTGAGTGGGTTAAAAATGGATCAACATAAAATGGATAATAATTCAACCCGCCCATATTTTATATGGATAAATATGAATTGGGTAAAAATACTAGTTTATCCATATTTTCATGAGTAAATAGTACTTTACTTTAAAATTCAATATGGATTAAATATTTTATTCTATCTTCGAATGAAAAATGTTGAAAATATTTTATTTAATTTTATTGTATCATGAAATAAACCTAACACCTAATGCGAGATTCGACTTCTAAATTGTGATAAAATCTGAATCAATCCTAGGACCCGACTTCTAAATCATGACCCAACATAGTTATAATCCAATCCTGACACTCGAATTCAGAGGGGATCAAGGATAAGAGTGTGATAAAAAATATTTTTTTTTTAAAATATAAAACTTTAAATTATTACTTTTTAGAACATGGGGTGGGGGGGAGGGGGTGGGGGATATGATGGGGTTAAATAATTTGAGAACTTTACTAATTGAATATTTTTTAAAAATAATATTTTAATTTCTTTAGTATGGGTGCGTTTGGGTTGGGAGTGGGGGAGGGTTGTTTTGAATGTATGGGGCAGGGAAAGGGTAGAGGAAAAAAATTGAATATTTTAAAAAGAAAATTTTAATTTTTTTTTAAAATTTAATTTTCTTTGGGGGTGGGGACTAGTAAAGGGGTCAGAGTACGCGGTGGGGTAAGAAATTTTTTTATAATTTTAGGTTAAAGGAAAGTTTTAAAAAATATTTTTCCTACTTTTTAGAGGTATTTTTTTCAAAAATATTGAAGAAAATAAATTTACTTCAAAAATATTATTCAAAATATTTAAGACAACCAAACATAAAAAAAATTAGAAAACACAATAAATTTTGAGTGAATAAAAGTTTAAAGTTTAATCGATTTGACTAATTCTTAGTTTACCAATGAATATCTATATTTCTATGGATTGAATATGGGTTTGAACCCATATTTATCCATGTAAAAAAGTCACTCACCAGCTCATTAAAATATGGGTGGTTGGAGAGATTATCAAAATATGGGTTATTTTATCGGCACTACATAGAGTGAATGCAGAGTTAAGGAAGTTCATACATTTTGAGGAAGTATTTTGGAAGTAAAAAGCAGGAATGAGATGATTTGTAGAGGGTGATAGAAATACCAAATTATTTCATGCCTATGTAAATGGGAGGAGGAAAAGACTGAATATTGCAGAGATTCACACAGCTGAAAGAGATATTATTAACTCAAGGAAATGTATTAGAGCAGAGGCTATTAAATTCTTTGAAAATCAATTCAGAGAGGATAACATGAATGACAATTATGATATGTTGAATTGTATTCCTCAGATAATCTCAAGGACTGAAAATGAGAATATGATCAAATTACCTTCTAGGGAGGAGATTAAAAAAGTATTGTTTCAACAAAATGGAGATAGTACAGGTGGACCAGATGGCTTCTCAAGCTTATATTTCAAACATTTCTAAGACATTGTGGGAGAAGATATCTCAAACATGGTTAAGGCATTCTTCTATGGGTTTCAATTTCCAAGATTCATTACTCATACAAATTTGGCTCTAATACCAAAAAAGGATAAAGTGAGGCACCTAGTGGATCTGAGGCCCATAAACTTAAGTTACATTGTTAATAAGGTGTTATCAAGGTTGCTGCTTAAAATAATATCTAGTGTTATTCTAAATATCATCTCTCTAAATCAAACAGGTTTTGTTAAAGATAGAAGTATTTCTGAAAATGTACTGCTTGCTCAAGAAATCATCAAGGATATTAGCAAAAGAAATAAGAATATAATGTTGTGGTTACGTTGTACATGACAAAATATATGATATAGTGTCAAGGTCTTCCTTACAAAATTGCTCAAAAAGTTTGGTTTCTCAGAATTAATAATTGATATGATTTGGAGATTGTTTAGTAATAATTGGTACTCGATTCTGGTTAATGGATAGATATATAAATCCTTTCAATTATCCAGAGGGATAAAACAAGGAGATCTTCTATCACCAATGTTGTTCATTATTGTGGAAAAAGGGTTATCTAGGAGCTTGAATAATATATTTATTGATAGGGACTTTATAGGTTTTGGGTTACCAAGATAGATCACAAATATCGATCACCTTTCTTATGCAGATGACACTATTCTATTTGGTTTTGGGGACATATTTAGTGGTATAAATGATGAAAGTCCTAAGTGGATATGAGAAAGTGTCAGATCAGAAGATCAGTAAGAATAAAAAAAAATTTATGTTCACGAAAAAACTCCTTTATCAGTCATCCTAAGAGTAAGGAAGATCTTTGGAATCAAGATGGGGAACTTTCCTTTCAATTACTTGGGTTTTCTAGTCATTTATTGGACAAGGAATGCATTCTTATTTGAGAAATTTCTTAGAAAGATAGTTAGAAGAGTAAGGAGATGGCAAAATAAATTTTATCTTATGGTGAGGAACTGATCCTTATTAATCATGTCTTACAAAGAATGCATGTTTATCTCCTATCTACCATGAACCCTCCTAAGAAGGTAATAGATCAGATCCATTAGATTTTTGCTTCATTCTTTTGGAGTGAAGTAGAAGGTGAAAAAAGAAAGTAGTGGGTGAAATGGGAGGACTTGTGTTATCCATATAAGGAGGGAGGAATAGGCTTCAGATCATTTTATGATGTATCTAGGGACCTTTTTGCTAAAGTATGGAGGAAGTTTAGAACTTCTACAGTTTTTATATAGATTATCTTTATGTGAAACAAGTATTGTAAAAATCTGCATCCTACCATTGCTATGAGCAATGGTGAATCTTATGTATGGAAAAAGATGATTGAAGTTAGAGAAAGTAAAGCCTAGTACTACTAGCTTCTGATTTGATAACTAGACAAAGATGAGAGTTTTATACTTCGTTGAAGAGAATGGGGGAGAGGAGTGGGAAGTTAGGAATTTCATCAGAGAAGGATGATGGAATAGGGAGAAGTTAAGAGAGGTACTATTTGAGGATATGATAGATCACATATGTCACGATCCAAGCCTAGGTCCTAGGTGTGACACGACGAATGGAAAATCTGAAGGGACCAAAAATAAGCCTCTTAAGTATACATAGCACATCCTTGGTTGTGGAAGCATAACTAAACAACAAGCAAGTAACAAATAATTCTAAGGAAAGCAAGACTTTCGACTCACGCTATGGGGATGTTAACAAGGGAGAGGATTAGCATGAACACATAACAAATAAAGACTAAAGGTAGAGAAAGTATGACTCATACTATGAGAATAAGTAGGGACTTAGAACTTCCATATCATAACAACAACATTCATCAACACATATAAGGGGATAAGGACTAAGGAAAGTCTTCCATAATTACATAAGCATAATAGGAGTCAAGATCATAACATACATAAACATATCCAACAACACCTCTAATCTTGAGTGGAACGGGGGCCAATACATCTTTTGGGCTCACCCTTAACAAAAGTACTTAAAAGTAAATATGTCTTAATAAAGCATGAAAAATAAGTGGATGTTGTCCCTGAAGTGGAGGACTCACCAATCACAATCTTTGGCAATTCGACTAACCACTAGGAGGAGGAGGAGGAGGATGGATAGGAGCTTCGGTCCCTACATGGTTAGATCATGTAGGCAAAAAGTATGTGTTAGTACGTGTAATGTACTAAATATACAGGGTGCAATGCAATAGGGAACATAAGTCATAAATAAATAATATTCATAATCATAATCAATGAATATAAGATCAATATAACATGTATGATTGATGCTTACGTCAAAACATGTAGGGAGATAGTCAACTTGTGTAATATATCATACATCTGTGAGAGGATACCATAGCTGACATATAAGATCAAGCGAGCTACTACTTGAAATCTTGATGTTCACTCTACATCAGAAAAAGAGTGGTTTACTTTACCAAGATAAACCAAACACTTACCTTACAACTCAGTCTTTTGGATAAGTGTTACCAAATATCCATACCTTATGATTCAATTTTTTCGATAGATATTATAAGATGTCCTTACCTTATGATACAATCTTTTTAGTAGGAGTAAGCCCATTTAGGGAATTAATTCACAAACCTATGGTGGTAAATAGTTTAGGGATAATGGGAGACTATCAAGGTCCTCTCGGTGCTAGGTCAACAACCTCACGAAATACTTATGTCATAATCATGGTCATATTATGCATAGTCTCATAACTTCAAAATGTCATCATAGAGTAGCTCATCAAAACACAACTCATAGCATCAAAGGAAGGGGCTTCATATCATTCATACTTTCATAACATTCTCATGAGCTCATAGCATGTATAATAGTCCTTCAACATTCTCAACATTCATAATTCATGTGTCTTACAATAAGTCTTTCATCAACATAGAAGCTTGTCATATACTTTAGTCAAAACATGGTAGGTGTATGCATGAAATCTCAAAATCATGAAATTTAAGAGTTTAAAATCACGAGAGGAATAAGAAAAGATCATTTAAGGATCATTCAAAACAGCCCACCATCATAGTAATCAAAACCCCAACTTAGGTATCAAGAAATCCATTCAAAACTCATAATCATTCATAGTTTCATATATTGCATAATTTCAATAAAAACTAAATCATAATATAAGCCTTCAATTAGATGTTCATGCTTAATTATCAATACTTGAAAGAATCAAACTTAAATCATATTCAAACTGCATAATAGGAATAACCCATAAGGTATACAATCTTAAAATCATGAAATTTTATTGAAAAGGAAGATTTGGTCTTTATGGGTGGAAGAACCCCATGAATGAATAGGGAAACTTACATAGATATACCATATTAAGAAAATATTTACCATTTATAGCAATAATAATTTATTTTCATTGAACACTTCTAATACATTTATAATACAGATTTAATTCATATTACAGGTAACTATTTATTTTCACTGAACACTTCTAATACATTTATAATACATATTTAATTCATATTACAGAGAACTATTTATTTTCACTGAACACTTC
>JBCEWC010009198.1:0-19018 GCA_038996855.1 Solanum aculeatissimum
AAGGAAAAATTATAATTGAAATAAAAATCTACATTGTTCCCTCCAAAGTTTTTTACTTGAATGCAACTAAAGAAAAAATAGTTGCATTGTGAGTATTAATAGTATACATTAAATATATAGGAACTTGAATTGTGACATAATAGTTCTATAAAAAAAATTAATTAAAAAGAATAGTCCTACAAATTAATAAGGGTAAAATGATAATCTTGCTACATTAATTTTCTTAATAGGTGTGTCATATCAAAATTTGACATCTAATTATGAACGGAGGAAATATATTGATGAGTTTTTTTAATGAGTGTGCGAAGTCAAACAATAATAAATAAAAATTAATAGACGAAATAGATAATCTTCCATAAATTTAAGACATGAGTAGTCCAAGAGTTTAAAAAAAAGAAGAAGAAGAAGAAGACAATTATCTTTCTCATATATTCTATAAGTCCCACTTTAATTATTAGGTATATTAAAAGTAATTATTTCAAAATACTTGTTAATTTGAATATTTAAAAGAGAATTAATTATTTTTTACCTAACTTTATTCTTATTAATAATTATTCTATAATTAAAAATCACATGTATAACTAAAAATTTGATTATTTATAAAAAATATATTAGTCGAATAATATTTCTAATTAATGTTTTCTTAAAATAGAGAAAGAAAAGTAAAAATATTTTTATAGTACAATATACAATCTGAAAAGTGAAGGGATGGATAAAGAATAATAAAATACTTAGATTACAATCTAATTCCACTGAGCTATGGATCCAAAAAGAAAAAAGTGCTTTCCATGGAAGCTTCATCCAATATAAACCTATTCTTTCGTTTTAAAAAATTAAAAAGAGAAAATATGATTGCAACAAATTAATGTCTTAATTCATTGTACTTCCTAAATAAACTGTTGCTACTAAAATGATACTACAAGATTGAATCTTGTCTGCCTTTATTATAACTTATTTTAGTCAAAATCTATTTATTTTTAATGTTAAAAATCACAAAGTTGTAATAAAAATAGAACTCCGTAGTTGTCAAATCTGATTTGGTCTACTATATTTTATTTTTGACACGAAAAGGAAAGAAGTTTGATTGCTTTACTTTTTTTTCCCTTTGAAACACATGTTTTTGGAATCTTCAGAGAAATGGACTATTCTCTGGTCAATTTTGTCTCCTAAAAAATTATACACGAAAATAGAAAAAATAAATATACTTTTTAGTTTTCGAAGTAACCAATTATAATAAGTATTTCACACTCCCACAAAATTTTGCCGCCGATAACTTATAAAATTTTAGATCGTAATTTAATATTTTCCAAAAAATTCTTTGTTGATGTTGCTATTCGCCTTTTCTGTTCTCAAAACAGTAGGGATAGCAATGGGACGGGTGCGAGACGGATTAAGTTTAACCCGCAATTTTTTTAAATCGTCTCGCCTCGCCCCGCATATTAATTTTTTTCATTTTTAATTTGCCCCGCCCCGCAAAACTTATAAATATTTTTTCCTATTAGTCTAATGCGAATGAGGAGACTTCCAGTTGTAAAGCCCAATTTTAAAACACCAAACTAATGCCTAAAATATTAACACTAATATAACAATATTAAAACATGGAGCAGATTTTCATACTAAAAAGTTAAATACTAACAGTCTGGTTTCATACAACATGGAGAAGCATATTAACAACTTACTTTCACACAAAAGGATAAAAGATGTTCTGTTGAAAAGTTGAAACTGCAGTACCTTTTCTAAATAAATAATTTCTAAATTCAAAGCTTGCAGCCAACATGCTACTCATGCATACATACAACGAGCTCTAATGTTGAAAGAGACCAGAGAGGCAGATTTGATTTTGAATGGGAGTTTAAAAAAAAAGTTAAATCTCACCCGCCCCGCCCCGCATATTCTTTTTTTAAAAAAAATCTGTACCCGCCCCGCTCCGCAAAAACATTAACCCGCACTGTCCCGCAAATATAATAATCCGCCCCGCCTCGTAATCGCTTCGCCCCATTGTCATCCCTACAAAACGATAATGATAATCTCGTATAGAACTTTTAAAGGAGTTGTAGAATTAATAGATGATTTTTAGTTCATTTTAACATGCACACAATCATTAATCGTCTTTAATTAAAATGAAAAATTGGTACTTCCTCTGTCCATCTTTACTTGATCCCTGTTGATTTGGCACAGGGATTAAGAAGTAGTAAATGATAGGGGTAATTTTACCAAATCACCCTTTGAATATAATTAATACAATGTTTTAAAAAATGTAATAGGAAAATAATTATAATTAATGACAAAAATAAATTAGAAAGTAAGTGTAAAATTATCTCTTGATTTCATAAATTGAACAAGTATTGTTGGACATCCTAAAATAGTACAGGGCAAAGTAAAGTAGCAAATGGGAACAGAAGATTAATTAAAAAATAAATAAATGGCGTAGGTGTGAATGCATCTTTTTCGAATACCAAGGGAAATGATATGTACGTGTGAAACCCTACCAAGTCAAGATGTAAGTCAAGCAAAATTCATGCAGGTTGAAATTATCACTAACCGGTCAAAATCACAACAACTCTAAATTTAAAATTTACTCATTAACAACTCCAAATACAAAATCATTTTTTTTTTAAATCAAAGGAGGAGGTTTATTTGAGTCAATTAGTAAAGTGAAACTTGAATAATCGAGGGAAGTTAGATATATAAATTAATAGCCATGTCATCTTACATTAATTATTTAATGACAATGTGAACGTAAAGGAACATTTTTATTATAAAAATTGATAAGTCTATTTTTTTTTATTTTCAACTCGATATTCGGTATTCACATTCAAGCATAAAAGAATATTTACAACTCCATCACAATTCTTGTATATAAAACTACTAATATTTTTTTAAAAATGTAAAGCTTCTTGAAAATATTTGATGACCAATTCATCCTTAGAGTATCAAACCAATTTATAGAGATTGGCATAACCTCTTAATCTACCCAAAAAAGCATTAATTAAGTTTCTATAAAAAAATAAATTAAATAATTTTTATATTCTAAAAAATGAATAAATACACACACAAATAAAGTACTTTATAATACGCCCACTCCTTTAATTTGGAAAGAGACGATAATATGTAAACTGAGAAACACTTTTAACTTCCCACTACATTAATAATATCAAATATATTTGACTTTTCGATTATGATTTTAATGAATATTCCTTTTAATTAACAAGGATAAAATGATAAATTTATTATCATCATTATAATAATATTTTAAGTAAATGTGTCGAATTAAAAGTTGATAACTAAATTTGAACCGGAATAGTACTTAAGATTACCCTCGAACAATAGATGTACACTATTAACTTGACATAAAAATTAAGAAACAGTTAATAATAAGGACAATTTTATCAAATCACCTTTATTAAATATAAGTCATCTTAACATTAAAATGTGAATAATATTATTTAATAATAAGAGAAAAATAGACACAAATATTATTTTGACATTCCAAAATAGTATAGTACTTAGACAAGTAAAGATAGGCAAAAGAAAATGACAGAGAGCCATATAGACTTATAATTTACTACTTCCTTCGTCTTATGTTAGTTGATCTTTGTTAACTTGATACAAGAATAACTTTCCTGATAAGTGTATTATGAATCTCCATGTTAAATTACTATTCTCTTCATTTACTCTTACTTGTTATATTTGGACTTGACGCATTGATTAAAAAAAAAATAATTAATATGACTATTTTACTATACTATCCTTGTGTCAACAAATTTTGATATTAGGCCTCTAAAAAATAAGTTGGGAAATAATTAATTAATGTTAAAGATAAAATATGATAGAAAATAATTGTTCAGTCGGTTTGAAATAATAAATAAAAGTCTATTTTTAATTGAATAAATAAAAATAATTATTTAGTATTACTCATCTTTACTTGTTCACTATACAATTTTGAGATGTTCAATGATACGTGTTCAATTTACAAAATCAAGAGATAATTTTACAATTAATTCCTAGTTTTTCTTTATCATTAATTATAATCATTTTCTTATTATATTTTTCAAGACATTATATTTATTATATTCGAAAAATGATTTAATAAAATCATCTGTATCATTTATTACTTTCAAATTAATAGGAATCAAGTAAAAATGGACGGAGGGAGTAAATGAATTTGGTATCAATTATATTTCCCACGTGTTTTTAATGCAACTTGACGACTAAAATATTGATTTTTAGATATCATTATCGTTTGGTTCTACCAGACATATATTATAATATTATATGCTTAACTGGCACTGTGCTCATCACTTATTTTATTTGCAATTAAAAATATTAGATTAATTTTGTATCCTTATCATTTTGAAGACATAATTATCCTAAATCTCTTGTATTTTTTTAATTACTTAAACTAAATTGGAGTAAAAGACAAAGAAAAGGATTGGACCAGAAACAAAGAAAGTGAACCAATGGCATACCTGTAAATTTTATGAAAAGCAGGGGCCATTACCAACTGCTTGAACTATATATACCTGGGACCATTCTCTTCACTCCCAACAAGCAAAGCAAAAACCAACCTCATTAGAGAAATTGCCGGCGGCAGATTCGTTACCGGAGTTCATTACAAGTTAATAAAGCACATCGGAGAATTTTAAATATGGCCGGAGCAAGAAAAGATATGATGGTGATGATGAATGGAGGAAACATGTCAAGAAGGGAGGAATATGGAAGACCAATTCCAAAAAGAGGGCAAGTGAAGGTTACTATAGTTTTGGGATTAGCTCACTCTTTGTCTTCTATTTTCTCCAATCGCCGGTAGAGATGGAATACTGTTCAAGACAGAGTAGAGAACCCAGTTTTTGTAAATTTAGAGAGTGTTGGAGGGTATTAATGTCCTTCCGTCGGATTTTGAGCTTGGCGTGTGTTTTGTGGTTTTGTAAATGGCTGTTGATTTTGGTAATTCAGGCTCCCATTGTATAGTGTTTTGGAACTTAATTTTCAATCTTCTTCAGCTAAAATACTCTATTCTCGCTGATTTAATTATGCACTCCTTTTTTTTTTTGAATTTAAGAGAAAATTTCCTAAACTTATATTAAATTGTTAATCGGTCTTAAAAATATTTCTCTATTTGATTAAATGAATTAAAATACACATTTAAATTATCAAGTGTTAAAAACACATGACAAAAATTTAGGAGTTTATTTAAATTTAATTAGCCAGAGAAATAAAACTAATATTTCATGTCAAATTTAGAAGTGTTCTCGAGACATAGTCTTGAAATGAACTCGAAAACTTCAGCATGTCGAGTTTCTGTGCATGTCTCAACATAGTTTATGGAGTTGAAAGAAACCGTACACGAGATGCAAGATTAATCAAATGTGAGGGAAAAAAATAGGACTTTTTTTTGTGAAAGAGAATTTTATGAATCTCATATTTTACTACTAAACTCATTCAAAATTTATATTATACGAATAATAGATAAGAACCATCCATCATCCAGCTAGGTAATTGACAAAATTAAGTGTATCATGATATCTGAATTACACATTATAAGCGTAGTACAAAATTTGGTCGCTCATCCATGGATCTGCAATCCAATGTAAGGTGACATAGGCAACTGATGAATGTTACCAAAATAATTTGCTTGATCAACTTCAGTTTCTGGGCGATCAGACACACTCATCTTTCTTTGCTAGGTAACTGGTATAAGTGTATAACATCTGTAACCATCACATATGAATGTATTTGACGAGGTAGAATTTGTGCCTCGATAAGTCATGTGTCAGATAGCAAGTCTTCAGTCCCTGTCAATTTTGCAAAGTCATTCTCATTGATAGCTCCCTTTTTCAGTTTTTTCAGTAGGCGGTACTCTCTTGTGATCTCATCTTCATCTTCAACTAACTGCGTAGCACGTCTCTGTTTAGCAGTTTTCTTTCTCATGGCAGTTGCTGTAGAATTTGCTTCTTTTTTGAGTCTCTGTGTCTTTTGTTCTTCTTGTTGTGCCATGGCAGCCTTTTTTGCTTGCAAATTCTTCTTTCGTTGCTTCTCCCTCGACTTGTCCCTGAGTGACAAAGGTAACGGCGAAATATCAAAGTCCAAAACTCCACAATAGTTCTAACATTTAGTGATCAGTACTTGAAGTCAGACGTTGAAACTGCTCTGAGAAAAATATAATGATAATGACGAAATGTACTGAGACTGCCTAATCTGTATGATTCCGATGTGATCATTTGTATGCTGAATGAACTTACCTATACTTGATCTCGTCCAGGTTGATACCTTCAACAGCAGTAAATCCCTTTGTAGAAAGAGAATGATGCTTCACATCAGGCACAGACGGAAGTTGCAAAAGACCATATCCCATGCCCAACTTCCCAATCTCAAGCTCCTTCCACCTGTAAATACAGGACTAAGCTGAAGACATGGAATATAACTATAATATTCGTATTGTATCATGGCTTAACTTACCTTAAAATGTAAGAGCAGTGGTGCTCTTTATATGCACGGATGTATGATACAAAGGCTCTGATTCCTTTCTCCATTACATCACGATCTTTCTTTGCTGCAGCCCGTATCTAGAAAAAGGAAAATCAACTAGTCAACTGCAGCCTCTTCAACCTTTTTGAATACCGAGGACAATATTTCTTTCTCTCTTTTTTTTTGGTTTGGGGGGAGGAGAGAGTACACAATTCTGGTCTTATTATGTAAAATCTAGTAACGATTTTTAACTGATGATCCTCGGGGCTCAGAGTACAACTCATGGCCTTGGAGGAACATATGAAGATCAAAGTCAACGTAGAAAGTGACTTGTTTTGTGGAGCTAGTTACAGGAAAAGCATGCTTGACACAAGACAGCCTTCAGAGAAAAGAGGTTCTCAGCTCTGTAACAAGTGCCATTTTTGTGGAAGGCAAAATCAGAAACCATCCACCATTTATTTTTGTACTGCCCCATTGTTTCACAACTTTGGACTTATTTTTTGAATATGTTGGGATTACAATGGCCAATGCCTGAAGATAGAATTGATTTGACGAGAAGCTGGTATAGAAGGGACTTGTCAAAAGAACAACCCAAATGGTGGGGGCCTATCCCAGCTACTATATAGTCGACTCTTTGGAAAGAGAGAAATGCAAGATGCTTTGAAGATACAGCTAGTTCTATACAGAAGATAACAACAACTATATAGTGGACTGTGTACAGAAGATTTTAAAAAAAAAGAACTTTATACTTCTGTTTTCTTTTTGGTGTAAAGAGGGTTAAATTAATGGTGCAGAATCTCTGTTAAGACACACATGAATCTATGCTGATCTGATGTAAAGCAGGATCTTTTTGTATATATTCAAGAACAATTTGTGTTGCATTTATAGTACTTACCCTTTACTCAATTGGGACAAAAAACAACTAAACAAACCAGAGCAATGAAAGCATCTCCACTATGAAGCAAGGGGAAAGAGAAATATGACATAATTTAGTTCTTACTTCATCTATAATATCGGGAGCATCAGAAGCACATTCCCCCTCTTCTAAGAAAACGTCTTTTATACGCAAGAACTCCACGTATGCTGCCTCCTAAAAAGACCAAGACAGAGCATAGTTAATAAGTAGGTTGGGAACAACTCTGATAGACAATATATCCAAACAGCCTCCAAAAAGTTTGATGCACTGTAGAAGTGCAAGACCTGACCTTTGGTAATAGAAAAACAACAGCACTACCTTGTCGGCCCAACCTAGCTGTTCGCCCTACTCTATGTATAAACATTTTATCATCCTGAGGAAGGTCATACTGCACAAGAAACAAAATAAAGAATAACACATCCTTGTAAATTCCAGCTGCTCATTATCACGCTCATAATTACATGCACGACTGACCATAGAATTATATTTTATTAGGAGAGTGGTGGTTCATATTCCTACCACAAACTTCCATCTGTATACCTATTCATGAAGAATTTAGTGCCTTAGGTGTGGCTAGTTGGTAAGCACAAAAGACTTGAGTATTCACGGGTAGCATTTCTTTCAAAAACAGGTGAAAAATATTTCCTGAATTCTTTTTAGATTTATTGCAATATCTGAAAAGCTTTTCTCTGGTGTTCAAATCATTTTTTCAGAAATTGAAAAGTTTGTTTGAAATGTTTTTTCAACACTTCTTGAAAACAAATGCCAACTAGATCATTCCTATACAAAATACCGTCTGTATGAACCATTCTTTAAATATTGTAGTGTGACTCATATAAACCAGGCAAAGTTTTCTTATAATGATATCATGTTATTGCATAGGTTCAGGCAACAGTCAACAATTTGTGGTACTAACTTGACTACCATTGGAAATTGTTAATTCTGCAGCACGCATTCTCAGTTCAAGTACAGGGTGGAGTGATGAACATGTTACAGAAACGAAGTAATAAGCCCTCCCCCTCTCTCCAACCCCCCAAAACCAACCAAGATAATGAGTCATTAGCCAAAATTATTATGCCCAATAAGTAAGTACCTGTATTATATAATCAACACCTGCAATATCAAGTCCACGTGCTGCTACATCTGTGCATAAAAGAATACCACTGGAAAGAGCTGTAAATGACGCTAGTGCTTTCTCCCTTGCACTCTACAAAAGTTTAAAGAAAGAAAATTTCTTGAGCTGCTAGAGCATCTTCATTAAATTATAGGCCTTTGTTATTAAAATGTCAATAAATTGTACCTGCTTCATCTTTCCATGAAGAGAGATTAACGAAAAACCTTTCAGACAAGAAAGACGTGGAAGAAGAGTTCCCCAATAATCAACACAAGCACAAGTCATGAAATAACTGCAGAAGTTTAAAAAAAATATCAAGTACTAAACAGCAAAGTAATCTCTTAAAAAAAAGAAAGTACTGAACAGCAACGTAATCTCCTACCATCTATGCAGGTATATAAATATATATATACAATTCAGGATTCCGGGAAAGTAAGCTCACATTATAATTTTTTTTGACTTGTTCTTCGTTATGAGGTGTACAAGCTGTGATGATTTCTTGTCCGCTTCGCATTCAAGATACTGCCATATTGAAGAGACACTAGAATATGGCAATATGCACATTGACATAAATAAACTTCATTTGGAATAAACAACACCGTGAAACAGTGGGAGCATACCTCAATATGAAGGCCAGAAGGTGTTTTTGACGAGGTCGAATTCCCAGACGCAGA
The DNA here is from genome assembly GCA_038996855.1 of Solanum aculeatissimum. Lineage (NCBI taxonomy): Eukaryota > Viridiplantae > Streptophyta > Magnoliopsida > Solanales > Solanaceae > Solanum > Solanum aculeatissimum. Next base: position 9,173 of record JBCEWC010009198.1, read on the forward strand.
ATCTCTTAAGTGTTTTGCTTCAGCCCGAACTTCAACCCTAACAGGGTTTCTCAGTCCTGCCTTTGATAGTTCTTCAACTGCCTCAGTTTGAGTAGCAGAGAAGAGACCCGTTCTCCGAAGCTTAGGTAAACGAGAAATGATTGAATTAATCTGCTTCTCGAATCCCATGCCTAATAGCCTATCAGCCTCATCTAATATCAGGATCTGCACAAATGATATGGTTTTTGCTGAGTGGCTAATTAAGATGTAGTATGTCATATATCACTACCAAATCCTGAACACACATGGACAAAAGAACGGTTGGGAAAAGGGGGTGACTCAACACCCATTGTTCTATTTATTGACAGCCAATAGACTGCTGTAGGAACATGTAGGAAATCAGACACTAATTTTTTTTTTTAAATGTAGGAAATCAGAGAACACTTAAGTCAGAATGTGATTATAGACAATCATGAAGGTCAGCCTTGATACGAACTAATGATCCACAATGGAGGTAAAACATAACTCCTTTTGGTAAGGCTGAACTTAGCATTACTCCAGTGCACAAATGGAATGCTTTACATAAATTAGAACAAAAGAATGCAGCTACATTGTTTTAACACAGGGCATATCCTTTTTAAATATCACAAGAAAAACATAAATTATCATCTTTCAAGTAAAAGATCTGACATCCTATACCCCAAGCAAACATTAAGAGTAAACAAATGGTTAGCAGCTAAAAGATACTGCAGAACCCAAGCAAAAGAATCTGATAAACTTTCTTTTAAAGTAAGCAAATAGTTAGCAGCTTCAAAATCATTGTAGCAATTTTGCACAAAGCTCTTTGTTTTCCACCGAATGAGGCATGAAAGTAAAAACCTCAAGATCCCGAAAGTCCAGTATATCCATGCGTTCCATTATGTCATATAGCCTCCCAGGTGTCCCGATCAACAAATTTGCTCCTTCCTCCTCTATCTTTCTGATATCTGCCTTTACTTCTAGTCCCCCAACAAGAAGCATAGGCCTAACATTTTCTAATGTGGAAATGAACGGTTGAGCAACGTGAAATATTTGTGACGACAATTCCCTGGTGGGTGATATAATTATACCCATTACCTGCAATGACACCAAAGAGACAGCTAAACACAAGAAGAGGGCAAAATAGAATAAAAGGAAAAAACATCATGGGAAGTAAATCACAAGGATCTTTATTGGCTGTCAAATGGATTAATTTGGATAGAACACCATGCAATAAGTATGGAAGATCCATTTTTAAAAAGTATAACATGTGTGCCACAGATTAGTCTGTGCCTTTTCTTTGTAACGTAAGGCCCTTCACCAAGATTGGATAGCTCTATTCATCTGTTATAGCTATTTCTAGGGTTGAAGACAACTTGTCATCAGGTTACACTGACTTATTAAGTATTAAAAAGGGGGCCAGAGACGACCGTGGCCATACTGTCTTTCTATAGTTGAAGCACGACATTGTCAAAGGATAACCAGACAACAATAGAAGTATCACAGGAGCAAACTTCAATTATTACAATCCTATAGCACCACCCAACTGTCAACTACTACTGAATCAAGTTCAGGAAGGTATACCGAAGATCCCTTAAGCTGAAACGTTCCAAGACAAAAACAACCTAAATGATCCAACTTGTTAGTATTTACCAGCAAAAATGGATGCCTTCTAAAACACTAATTACTAAAGCCTCATTTGTTTGCACTTAACGGAGGTCAGAATCTAAATGGTTCAGACATTAGACCATTAAGTGCATTTGTTTTCATTAAGAGTTGAAGCACTTAATTGGCCTAAATAGGTCTTAATCATTAAGATCTAGAATAGAGTCTCAATATCATCAAGAGGTGTTCTTATATGGATAATACTCATCATCACTCTATCCACAATCACAAGTCACCACCAACCACATCTTCCATCAACACTACCACCACCACCATTATCGTCGCCGATCATGAGCCATCTTTGCCATCAAAATAACTATCATTGCTAATCAATATTGTTAGCTGCTACCACAATTATCTCCTTCATCATTATAATTATATCAATTTCCACCACCACCCCATCTCTGTAGTTGCTACCTCCATATCACTATAGTCAATTCCTACTACCTACAAACTCCGCATCACGACTAGCACCGCCGCAAATTGCCATCATACATGGTTCAGTCACCACCTCCACCATTACTATTAGCCATTACCACCACTGTGATCAATCTCAATTACCAACAACCTCTATCATCATAACTAGCACCGCCACCAATTACCACAAACACATTATCAATCACCACAGATTATTTAGTCACCACCAATTCCACCAACTACTAATATTAACCAATTTCACAATTACAATCACTAACACCACTATCAATTGTCAACATTATGACCGTCATCAGAACACTAGCCACCTCCATTGTCACAACTATCACTACTATCCTTACTAGCCACCAACAATAACTATTACAATCACCACAACCACTACAAACTATCTCTACCATTACTAACAAGCATAAGTGTTTTATTTTTTTAATCAAATAATAATTTTACTTTATTATTTTTTAATATATAACTAATTTTTATTTGAATTGTATTTTTATTACATACCTATAAATAATAAATTATGTACATTCACATGTAGAAAAGCAAATAGTCTTAATCATTCAGTGTTCCGATGTTGAGACACATCTTAATCTGTATGTACATTCATATTCAGACGTCAATCTTAGTGAAAATAAATGACGCTAAGTGACTCATTTTTCAGAGTCAATCAGCCGAGAGTCCATTTCTCCAAACATGTGAAGTAGACGACAACGCCATTGTCGTGCAGCTTTACATTCCCACAAGAATATGTATTTGTATAAGCAACTAGTTCTATAGTCAAATTTGGATGTCCTCTTGAACTAATATGAAATTTGACTTGGTACAAATGAGCACATCTGCATCTGCTTAGAGCTTATATCAGTCAGTACCCCAAAATTCTTCATGACAGGCCAGTAAACATTTTAAATTCTAGTCCTCAAGAATCTTGATTGTTCAGCTCGTATATCTTTAAGGGAATGCTAAATTACATTGTTCTTTATAAGCTAAATCAGTTTTAGCTCCAGTTCTGTTTGTAAAAAATATGTTACAGCAAAGCCCATAATTTGCCTACCTAAAAAATATAAAACTATTGCTTGTATACTTTGCATAGAAAAGCCTAAACAGGTCTCATAAAGAAGAAGAAATCTAATTACCTTGTGAGGTTTGGGATTGGAGGAGGAGCGACGGAGGATCTCAACCAGAGGTAAGACGAAGGCTAGGGTTTTACCAGAGCCAGTTGCGGCGTCAACGGTGACATCCTTGTAGCTGCACAGTAAGGGAATGGTGGCGGCCTGAACAGGAGTACAGAACTCGAAGCCGGAGTTAGTTAGGGCTTCCAAAACTGGTGTCGAGAGCCGTGGTTCGAGGTCGGAGAAACGAGTATTCGTTAAGGCTTTGTTCCGATTAGCCGACGCCATGCCGCCTCACTGGTAGTTGTCTTCAGCCATACTGCCTAAGTACTATGCTAGAAATTAGACCGACCGGGTGGAATGAGAACCGCGTCAAAAAGTATTTCCGGTCCGGTCTTGGCTGGTACCCGGTTCTCTATACATCATTGTTTAGGGCATTCACATGTAGATGTGAGTCTCTTTTTCTTTTTTGGGGCAAATTTTGGTGGCCTATTGGGCCAATTTTGTTTTATTAATAATCAAATCTTCAAGGCCTTATAACAGGTAGATTCAAGTCCGTTATCCATCAAGATCAAAATCAAAATTTAATTGATTTTTAGATCAGTAAAATTTAAATTTGAACAGGTTAATAATTCGCATATTAATTAGCTCATTATCTCAACTCAATCTATTAAAAAATTTGATTGATATGCAACTCAAATCGACTCAAGAGAAATTTAGTCAATTTTTTTTTTTAATTTGACAATTTCTATATAATCATGATAAAAAATATAATTTTATTAGGTACTAAAATATTATAAAAGAATAAATAAAACATGTAAGAATTGAGTTAAGTTGGGTTAGATTGAGTCTTAACCCATTCTATAATCTATTACATAATCCATTTTAGCCCAAGCAAATTCAGATTGTGTTGGATCTTGACCTATTATGATCCACTCATAAATAAATTATAATAAACAAAAATTAATAAAAATATGTATAAAGTATTTAAAATTATTCAGAAAAAATACTAATATATTATTTATAAATAATTATAAAAAATATGTATATAATTTATCCGCTTAATTTTTTTTTTTTTGGAAGCAATAGTAACAACAATGCATCCTAATACTTTCTTTATTATTATTACATATAAGAAGAGTAAATAAGATGCAACTCTCTGTCAGCATGTTACTTGAGGTGACTGCTTATTCTCTTTTATTCTATGAGATTCATAATTTTTTTTAGTAGGTCGATATGTCAGTTCGAGGGTATATTCATACTTTTTTAGTGATTCTTCCCATTTAATTACAAAAAGAGTGACATATATTATTTAAAATTATGTAAAGAGTATTGTAAATCACAATAATTGATAATGTTAAATATTTTTAAAAATATGTAAATTTTTTGAATAATTTTTAAAATTCTGTAAGGGTCACATAAATTGGGACAAAAAGAGTAATACGTATTATTTGAAAACTACTTAAAAAATATTATAAATCAAACAATTAACAACTTAAATTATTTAAAAAATTATATTAAAATTATTGACTATTCAAATTGTATTTAGGTCACATAAATAGAGGAAGAAAAATAACATATACTCCCTCTATTCACTCTTATTTGTCACAGTTCCGCTTTTCGATGTCAATTTGACTAAATTTTAAAGCTAAATTTAATATTTAAAATCTAAAATTAGATGATTGAAAACTATACAAAAAATGTTATAAGTTGTAATCCTTCTTATATTAATATGATGAAAAAATACATCTTAAAATGTTGGTCAAAGTTCATATAATTTGACATTGATAAGTGAAACAGTAACAAGTAAAAATGAACAGAGGGGCTATTGAGCAAGTGCAATACACGATGTTTGTCACTAGTTAATAAATATTTATTTAAGAAAAAAAAAAGGTCAAATTAAGATGTGCAGGTAAAATAAAATACTACATCTTTCTAAAATAGAAGCAGACAAGAGGAAGTCAAATTTGCCATCCATGAAAATGTTGACATATATGTATGGTACAAGTGTGGACACAATTTATTTTCAAATAAGTCAAGATCTAGTCAAGCTAATGCTCCAAATTTAGGCAGATTAACATAAATAATCCTACGTACAAAAATGACCATACATTTGAAAGATCATCAATCATAGGAACTTGAATTAGGGTTTATATATAGTTGATGACTATATTAGATCGATTTAATTTATTAACAATCTTAAATATCATCTGCCGTCTGCAGATTTCACTTTTTTTAGAAAAAAAATAAAAATAAAAGACATAAAGAAACACTCACTATGCTAGATCATATTTCTTTTGATTAAAAATAAATAAATTTCTGACATTTTTCCCATGTTTTAAAATGAATGAACTTTTCAAAGTTTAAAAATTGTATATTCTTACTAATTTTTTCGACTATTTATTTTAAGAAAACAATGATAAATAATAGAATAATATTATTTCATCTGTCTCGTTTTATGTGAGACTCTTTCCTTTTTATTTGTCTAAAAAAGAATATCGTCTTACTATAATTAGAAAAATTTAACTTTAAAATTCTTTTTTTTATCATTAATGAAATGAACCTCAGCTATACAAATTTCTAAAGATTGTTTTAGACCACATGTTTCAAAAATCTTCTTATTTTCTTTAAATACCGTAACAAGTCAAACGATGTCTCATAAAATGAATAGAAGGAAGTATTGATAAATGATATTTTAATTGATATCACTAACTGGCTTTCTCTTAAAGGACAGTCTTTTTTTTCTTCCACCTGGTATCTGGTACTCACATTGGAGCTCGACTATTCCGAATTCGTGTCGGGTAGGTATCCATTCGGGAGGAAAAACTCTCTTCCAAGAATTTTTTTCATATCCAAAGTTCGAATTCGAGACCTTTAGTTAAGGAAGCAACAATCTCATCCATTTTACAACATCGTTGAGTGATTTTAAATGACTATCATGACCAAAAAGGAATATTTCAAAAGAATGATTGAGACCCAAAGATATTTTACATTAAAAATTACGAAATAAATTGGAGACAATGCATGTGACACAAAAGGAACAATTAGTGTGCAATAAAAGATAAACGAGTCTTTGTTCAATGCACGATTCCATAGTGTTTTTTGTTTTGAAAATAAAGTAAAAGCCATCGGGCCCCAAATTAATTCCTTTGTGCCAATAATCAATAATGAGTACTTTTCTTAAAGGGATTTTGAACCAATAAACATTAATCCCCACGTGATTTTTATGTAACATGATTATAAAAATTGCTTTAAGATAACTTTAATAGCGTCTTTTCTTTTGCTTCCACTTAACATAATCTTTATGCTAATTAATTAATTGTCAATGTACTCTCCACTATACAGCTTAGAATTTAAAAATCTGATTTAAAGACATATATACCCCTATAATTAAAAAAAATTAAATTTTTAATAAGTAATTTATAATCACATAAATAATCAACTTTAATTTTTTCTATTTTTTTAAATTTTATATCAAATCAAATAATATCACATAATTTTTTTAAAAAAACTTTGTATTTGTGAAGAAAAAGTATGGACAATTAGAAATGTAAGAAAAGAATACATGAACACTACATGACGACAAGGTCAATTTCGTCAACACACTACGTAGCTTAAATAAATAATAGAGATAAGGATAAGGAGTGGTACATAATGTAAATTTGTTTAAAACGAGGGGTAATATTAACAACTCGAGTATATATATATATGTGTGGTCCGTTCACTTTCTTCTAAACAGCAGAACAAATTAAAGCAAACCCTAAACAATTAAGCAACCACCGGCGATCCAGCACTACCGGTAAAAACACATCGGAGAATTTCAAGGATGGCCGGAGCAAGGAAAGAGATGATGACGAATGGAGGAAACATGTCAAGAAGGGAGGAATATGGGAGACCAATTCCAAAAAGAGGGCAAGTGAAGGCCACTATAATGTTGGGTTTAGCTCACTCTTTGTCTTCTATTTTCTCCACCGGTGACCGATCTGAGACTTGCCGGAGAACAACACATCTCCCCTGAGCTCACCGATAGAGATGGAGTACTGTATCAAATTTTGTAAATTTGGATAGTTTTGAAGGGTATTATAGTCCTAGGTAATCTTAAGCAGTTGAGCTCAAGTGCTTGTTTTGATGTGTAAATCTTTTTCTTAATTTTAGTAGTTCTGTCCTGTGTATATTTGTGGGAGTTAATTTTCATTCATCTTCCATATGGCCGAGTTTTTTTTCTTTTTCATTGATCAGTTCATAAATGAATATAACATGTTCATTTTTGGAAGTATGTGAACTTCTGGTACAACGACACAGTGAAATCTCACAAATAAGGTGTTGGAAGGGTGTAATGTACGCAAATTTTATCATTATCTTATACATAGAAGAAATTGTTTCTGGAAACTCCTCGTATCAAAATCAAGCCCCTAGATATTAAAAAAAAAGGAAACAAAAAAGGAAAAAAAGGGAAAACGATTAATAATGAAAAACAAATGATAATACGTAAATACGATAAAAGTAATAAATATAAGACGGATAATGACAACACACGATATAAAGACATGACTAATCATACTAATCTACTATGTCACAAGGCCAAACATCAACCTACTCCTACTAGCCTATTAGTCTTTTATCCTATTATTTGACTTTCATTCCTTTCTATCTAAAGTCATGTCCTCGGTGAGATGAAATTTCGCCATATTTTGTTTGATCACCTCCCCCCAATACTTCTTCGATCTATCTCTATCTCTCTGTGTAACCTCTAAATCCAACCGCTCGCACCTCCTAACAGAAGTATCGGTATTTCTTCTCTACACATGCATGTCCAAACTATCACAGTTTCGCTTCCCTCATCTTGTCAGTCATACGGGTCACTTCTAACTTCTCCCAAATAGTCTCATTCCTAATTTTATCACTCCTAGTATGCGAAATTCTAGTATTGTTAATTATTATTTAAAATAATAAATTTTAAGAGTTAACATTTTTAGATGATTATACAATTAATATAATTTATATAGAAAGTTAAATTTTTTTAGATTTTATAATCCAAAATTACTTAGGTATTGCTATTTTATTCAAAAAGCTACTCAACCATTAGTGATTTTTTTCATTTATTTTGTTGCCATGTACTTTTTATTTTAGGCTAAAATTTTAAGAAATAAAATGTTACCTGTTTAAATATTTGACACTGCTATAATTTATGCGTCTGTTCTAATATTTGACACTGTTGCTATTTGATGAGTCAATTTTTTTTTATTTTTCAAAGCAAATTTACGCATAAATTTTTAAATATAGTTATTTTAGTATTGAAAAATCATATTTGATATTGTTTAAATTTAATTCATCGACTGATGAGTTTGGATGAAGCAAAACACAATAGAAAATATTTGCTCTTGCCTCTTGTGTAATGTTTGTTTTTATAGTTGAAATGTACTAAAGTTCCTGAAAGTTAAGATAACAAAATTATTTTACCTGATGCATATTTGGTGATAAGTGAAGAAAGAGGAAGAATTATTCACGAAATGATTTTGGTTGCAATAGTGATAAATTTAAAGAATAGTTTTTTGATACAAAGAATTAGATTGAATTTTTTTTGGTAACTAATAATTTTATTAAAGAATTTAGGTTGGAAACCAAATGTAACCTGATACTACATTCTACTAGGTTGGAGATTAGGAGAAACTGTTTATGTAAGTATGAGCAATCTGAATTTTTCCTTTTTCATTCGCAACTCCTCTATCAATCATGGACATTCTGTTTGTGCATTCATTTCAATATTCATATTCTTCTATCCTGTTTAATCAATAAGTGAGAAGCTTTCCACGGAAAAGATAATCCCATGAAATTAAAATACACTTATTTAAAATAGTACTCATCTTCCTATTAATAAGCTGGCCTAATGTGATATGGGGAAGGTATTAGTAGGTTGTGTTTCTATCGTATCTATAATTTATACTTTTTATGTGTTAAGTCCCAATAAGTTTTGACAATTGAGGTTTTGTTCCACGGATTCATATTGATCAATATATATTTTATCTCATGTTATTAGTGCCTTCTTGAATATAATATTAACTCTCGTTTATATATAACTCCGATAATAAGGTTGAGGGAATAAATGCACCCAATATGATTCTAATATATGAGAGTTGTTTTGTAGTTCACACGTATTGAATGATTTTATTAATAAAAAATAATTTAACTTTATTAAAAGTTGAATAATATCTTGAGATATTAACTCAAACCATTATATAGTTAGATACCTGATATATTTATTTAATTAAGATAAATTATAATTTCTCGTTTGTGCCAATTATGAAAAACAGAAAAAAATTACAATATAATAATATTATAGAAATATGTTATTGTTATCCTCTGAAAAATATTAAAGTAAAATACGAATACTATATAGGAGAGTTGCAATGTTAATGTTTTAAAACTCATCTGCTAAATTAATCATGTTGTCACATGTTTTTCTTGCATATCTATATCTATACTATATTAAAAGTGTGAAGGCCCTTAGAAATGTTGTTTGAATTTTTTGCTCTTCATTAAAAGACTTCTCTTTAGACAAAATTGTCTTTTCACCATCTTTTTTATTATTATGTTAATGATATTAAATTTAATAAACATAATAAAAATTAAATAGAGAAGA
>JBCEWC010009199.1:0-19017 GCA_038996855.1 Solanum aculeatissimum
TCACCTGCACCTACATGATTAGAGCATGTAGACAAAAGTATGGGTTAGCACAATAAAACACTAAGTATGCGGGCATGTAATGCATATGACATGGAAGCATGACTATAATATGACAAGGGGACACTTGGTTCGAAGGGAGTGCACTTAGCAAAAAGAATATATATAACAAGATAATTATGCCATGATGCATAAAATGCAACCTATCAATATAATAATTTCGGGGATTTGACCTCAACTGACTCAAAATAGGACCAAATGAGCTACCACTTGGAACGGACTACTTGCCAAGTAGATCCCAAAACTCCCTTAACCAAGGGGTATCAAAATAAGGCTCCTAATATGGGGCAATCCCATGGTGGCACATGGTTTGACAGAAAGAGTGAATGCCCATTCCCTCGGTACTAAGTCGGATCCCACGGGAATACATATATACATACCAATACTCTTCAAAACACGAAACGAATCATACTTTTCAAATCATGCATCATTAGAACAAAATTTCCAAAATCCAAACGTTTCAAGTCAATAAACTTCAACCCAAATCAAGAGTTTCCAAATCATTCAAAACCAATGCAATAGGATGTAGCTCATTCTACAAAATACAAACCAAAACAAACGGTGCAAGCACCCAAATGACTCATAGAGTCAATCAAAGAGACATTGTGATCACAAGTCTAGACATATCCAAATTCATATCAAGAGTTTCTCCAAAACAAGAATTTATCAAAGTCTTACCCAATGCAATGCATGAATGAATGTATCAAAGCAAGGGCGGCGGAATTCAAAACTTTAAATTTACAATTCAAATCTTACTTCTTCAAGTTCATATGAAAATTTCCAAGTTAAATTCGGAAAAACTCACCCATGCATAAACATTCAAGAAAAATACATGCAATACTAATTCTTCATACTTTAATGGAGTAAATCATAAGTTTCAAGGGTAAATTCAGAAGAAGTAATCCTAAAATCTACAGCAAACACCAAACGTCAAGAGAGTTTTACGAAATCAAAAGAACCCATAACTAAGTAAAACGTAAAAGTTCATAATTTAAAGATTTGGGTTCTTGGGCTTCATGGATGGAAGAATCCATGAATTTAAATCCAACATACCTTATAATAAAAACTTGAATTGCGTAGAGAATCAAGAATTGAACGTTTTCCCCGAATTTTCTTTGAATCTTCAACAATGGTGATCAAGAGGCTTGAGAGGATTTGATGAAGTTTGAGAGCATTGTAATGAAGATATACGGTTAATGTTATGTTCTTTAGGTTTTAGGGACCTTAGGGGACTTAAAAGAGGCTTAGAAATTAATTAAATCATGAAAATACCCTTAATAAAATAGACTTTAAACTGGACGACAATGCTTCACGGATGCTACAGTGCCCGTGAAACACCACACTGGCCGTGAAGGCCACCGTGAGCCAACACTTGGTTTTGTTTCTTGACTCAAACTTTTGGGGGACTTTCTGGAACACTTGACGGACCCCTACACGGTCCGTGTACATGAAAATGGTCCATACAATGGACCTTGAACCCTTACTTAGCCCAAAATCTAACCCCGAACTTCGACGAGTTCACTGGACCACCTCACGGTCCAGTTCATGGCTCTTGCACATTCTCACGGACCGTGTGATGGTCCGTGAGACTTGACTTGGTCAGTTCGTGGGCTCCCCGACTTTGGGAGATTACTGTTCCAACCCACTGACCACTCCATGGACCTTGATCCACCACACGGTCCGTGGTAGTTCACTTAGACAACTTTTCCGAGGCAAATTTCTAGTTTCGGGCAATCTCACGAAAACGATCATAACTTGCTCATCCGAGCTCCTAATTAAGTGAAACCATTTGCGTTGTGAAGCTAACTCGAAGAGATTTCATTTGATATAAACTATCCCACCCAGTTAATTGTGTCCTAAAATTTATGGCATCTCAAAGTTTCAGCAGTCTAAATGGAGGCCCCAAAACAGTCCAAAAATGAAGTTATTGCCTTCAATCACTTAAATCTGATCCATGGCAACCTCGAATTGATCTTGACAATAATAATATGAACCTAGGGCAATCTCTACTAAATTAAAAAATTTCTGGGTCATTACAACCATAAACCCATCTAAGCTATTTGTTAAAGTCAAATTAGGAGCCAATATGAGTCAATCCTTCAAAGTCTGAAAACCCTTCTCACACTCATTCGACCACACAAACTTGTCCTTTTTTGAGTCAACTTAGTCAATGGGGATGCAATGGATGAGAGACACTCAACAAACCTCCGATAATAACCATCCAACCCAAGGAACCTTCGAATATCAGAAGGGGTCAACAGTCTAGGATAATTCTTTACCGCTTTGATCTTTTTGAGATCAACCTTAATACCATCACCGGATACCTCATGACCAAGAAAAACAACTTCTCCCAAACAAAACTCACATTTACTAAAGTTGACAAATAATTGCATCTCTCTCAAAGTTTGAAGAACCAACCTCAAGTAACCCATATGCTCTTGCTCACTTCGAGAGTAAATCAGGATATCATCAATAAAGACAACTACAAAACTATCAAAGAATGGCTTGAACACCCGATTCATTAGATCCATAAATATAACTAGAGCATTGGTGAAACCAAATGACTTCACCACAAATTAAAAATGCCCATACCTAGTCTGGAAGGTTGTCTTAGGAATATCACACTCCCTCACCTTCAACTGATGATAGCCCGAACAAAGATCTATCTTTGAGAAATGAGTGGCTCCTTGAAGTTGGTCAAATAAGTCATCGATTCTAGGCAACAAGTACTTATTCTTGATGGTTATCATGTTCAATTTTGATAGTCAATACACATCCAAAGTGACCCATCCTTCTTTCTTACAAACGATACAGGAGCACCCTAAGGTGAAATGTTTGCCCTAATAAAGCCTTTCTCTAACAAGTCTTTCAACTAATCCTTCAACTTCGTTAACTTTGTCGGGACCATACCATAAGGAGGAATGGAAATAGGTTAAGTATTCAGAAAGACATTTATGCCAAAATCCACTTCCTTATTGAGAGGAATATCGAGAAAATCTTTGAGAAACACATCTGGAAACTCACTAACCACCGGAACTTACTCAAGAGTAGGTAATTTAGACTCCACATCTCTAACTCTTACAATATGATAGATGCACCCCTTAGAAATCATCTTCCAAGATTGAGTTAGGAAATAAACGACCTTTAACAATAGATTCACTACCCTCCCATTCCAAAACAGGTTAATTAGGAATCTGAAATTTAACTTTTTGAGTTCTACCATCAACAGAAGCATATGAAGCATACAACCAATCCATCCCAAGAATAATATCAAAATCAAATATTTCAAGCTCTACATGATCACCTGGAAGGACTTTATGAAATACTGAAATAGAACAACCTCGATAGACTCTTTGGGCAATAATAGACTCACCCATGGGAGTATAAACTGATTAGGGCTCCCTCAAAATTTCAGGACTCAAACCAAACTTAACAGCCAACAGAGGAGTCACAAAAAATAAATTTGCACCTAGATCAAGCAAAGCATAAGCATCAAAATCAAAGACTTTTAACATACCAATCACCACATTCAGAGTCTCCTCAGCTTCCTGACGTGCATGCAAGGCATAGAACCTATTATTTCTGGGAGCATCTCCTGGAGGAACCCTTGGTTAGACCTAACCACCCTAAGCTTCTTGTACTTGACCCTTCTTAGCAAGCTTAGAATAATCATCAACTTTGTGGCCCACATCACCACACCCGTATCCAAGCACCTTTTTCCTGCAAACACTTCTCAAAATGAAGTTTCCCATACTTGTCAAATCGAATAGGCAATGGTCTACCTCCAAATTATGCCTTAGGAGGAGGCACTATAAAATTGGCAAACCTTGAATTCAAACCTTGGACCTTTTTGAAGCGACCATTTCCACCACCACTGCTAGAGTTAGAGAACCCACCATCATATCGGACCCTCTTAGAATCATTTACCCTCCTCTCCTTGAGCTTCTCTCCCTTAATCTATTTAGCATAAGTCATAAGCCTGAAAATATTCCATATCTCGAATAATCATAGCCATATTATACTCCTTCACAACCAAATCAAAGACCCCAGAAATAAATTTGTGCATCCTTGCACGGGGATCTACCACTAACATAGGAGCATACTTTGAAAGCTTTATGAATTTAAGGGAATAGTCTCTCACAACCATGCTACCTTGCTTAGGATTGATAAATTCAGTCATCTTGGCCTCCCTAAGTTCAAGAGGGAAGAAATGGTCCAAAAAAACAAATTTAAACTCTTTCCAATCAATCTTAACTACAACAACCCTCTTAACCAACCACTGATTATACCACACCTGAGCCACATACTTTAATTGATAGGTAGATAGTTTAGCTTTCTCTTTAGAACACACACCCATAACAATCAACACTTTAGAGAGCACATCAATAAAATCTTGGGCATCCTCATCAGCTTTTGAACCAAGGAACTCTGGAGGATTCATCCAAGTGAAATCTCTCACCTTTGAGGCTGGAGTAGGACTAATAGGAGGATTAGCCGATCGAGCTTGGTTGGTCACAACTTGAGCCAACATAGCAATAATATTTCAAAATTCAGCATGAATCACTTGCTCCCCCACAGGCTCTTGCGGGACTTGCGTCTCATTCACTGGGGACTGTCTAGGGAGAGGGGCTCTTCGTTGAGGCATCTTCTGAAAGAGTGACAAGAACACCATCAAAATCAGGAAATCTTACAAAATGGTTCATAGCATGACATAAGGGACAATAAAGTGAGATAATTCCTAATATGTCACCATGGCCTCTCACTCATAGGCATGGTGCACAACACATCTATAAATAAGACACTACTTGATGCAACATGTTGGACTCCGAGGACCATTTATAAACCTAGTGCTCTGATACCATCTTTGTCACGAACTGAGAGTAGGTCCTAGGCGTGACATGACAATGAGAACTCGAGAGTCCCTAATCAATCCTCTTAGCATCATTTTACACATAATTGGTTTAGAAGTGCATAATTAAATAATAAAAATATAATTCTATGAAGTTACGAGACTTTGGACTCAAGCTATGGGGATGTCATCGGGGATGGGATTTTCATGAATCACATAGCATTTAGCGAATAAGTTCTAAGGGACGGTAAGTATGAATCATGCTATGGGGACATTAAGGTGCTTGAGACTTTGCACATAAGCACATTCTCATTAAACATATCATAATAGAATAATAATAATCATCATATCCATACATAATACTTAATCATAGCTTCTCAAGTATACACATAACATACTCGTACAAAGAACTCCATAGTGTCCAACAATGCCTCTAGTCTAGATTAGGGCAAGGGCCAAGACGTGTTCTGGGCTCACCCTTAAAATACAGACATAATCAACATAACATAAGAGCTAGATAGACGACCTTGGAACGTAGGACCCACCACAAGTGATACTCAAAGATCCAAGCTAATTGTCAAAAGGTGGATAGATGTAATCTCTGGTCCCAACATGGTTAGATTATACAGGCAAAAAAATATGTATTAGTATGTTTGAATGTACTAAGTATGCGGGCATGCAATGCATATGACATGAATGACCTGTAAACCAATGTTAGATGACAAGGACACATATATAGAAAGAAGAATATAAGAAAGAATATAATATCAATATGCCATGAAATCCATGATGCATGAATGTTTAGTCATGTAAATATAATGGAGATGAGACCTCAACCGACATAAGACCAAATGAGCTATAACTTAGAACTCCGTCATCTACCCACAATAGATAAAGAGGTGACCTACTTGCCAAAGGTAGATCCATTCTTAATCATTCATAAGAGGCATAAACATGAACCTATGTTTGGCACTTAGTTTGATGAAAAGGAGTATGGAACCTTGGAGATAGTCCACCCTGCCTCCAATCTCTCGGTGCTAAGTCATCATCCTACGAGAATACGTATACATATACTTTCTTTTGAATAAAGGATAAGTTACTTTGAAATCATAACCATACATAATTAGGCTTAAAGGCCAAATCACTTTCTTTACTTTCATACATGCGTGACTAAAAAGTCAAATCATTCTTCATGACATAATTTCATGCATAGAAATAACTCTTTTCTTTATATTGGTATGAGAAAGGAGTATGGACCCTTAGAGATAATTCACCCCGCCTCCAATCTCAATCCTATGCTCCTTTACACATATACATATGGTGTAAACATCCATCATTTTTTCAAGGTCCATATCATAGACATTATGTGATCACATTCTTGTCATACCCATTCTTTACTTGAAAACATAGTCATAAACATAATGGGACTTAACCCACATCATAATTTCATAAAATCCATGCTCATGAATGCAAATGCCATGAATAATGAACGAATAACATGGGTAATGGAGATTAATATTTAAATCATCATAATAAGATAGATTCATTCTTAAATCATAATAAAATACACAATTAAAAATATAATTCATACTACCCATGCTTGAATTGAAGACTTAAAGGGGCATGCATAGTTGAAATTCATAATCTCAATGCAAATCATCATATTAGGGCTTGAATCACTTTAAAATCAATAATTAAACACAGTCCATATCTTAATTGAATCAACTCAACTTTTATGTAAAAGACCCATAATTAAAGTAAGCTTAAATTTCATAAAATCAAGTTTAAAAGAGTTTTACGGTCTTCATAGTTGAGAGGAGAACCATAAATTAATTCCACATACCTTGATTAGCTAGAAGCTTTAGGGAGAAAAATGATTGGAGAAGAAGAGTTCCTTGAATTCCCAAGTTGAATCTTCAAGCCTTACTTGAGAGGAGCTTTTAGGAGAGAGTGAAGAATAATCTAAGTATTTGAAATGAATTTGAATAGGAATGAAGGTGTATAGGCTAAATCATATGTTTAAGAGGGCTTAGGAAGACTAAAACGACCTTAGAAAATCACTAAAATTATAATTAAATCCTTAATGAAAGAAGCCTTAGAAGGCTGTTAACGGTCGTTTTGAAGACTCACTTCACATGCCGTGTGAAGTTACACTGGTCATGAACCCATCCGACAAGAAATACTTAGAAAAATTTTCACTGACGAAGGTGCGAGATTGTAATTTTATACTTAGAAAATTTTCACTCCAATGACCATACGGGAAGCTACACCGACCGTGACGCCTCACATGGACCGTGAAATGGTCGTGGAACCTCATTGTTCACTTTCCAGCCAAGCTTTGGCACCTTTAAGCCACACGACTTGTCAAGGCTCAAACAACCCATGAGGGCTTCTGTCTCGTTGACGTGAACTTCGAAACGCTAACCTTATACTTAGATCCAATTCTAAAGTTAAGACCATCATGAAATACTTTATCACACCTCGTGGGAGGTTAGATGATACCTCCACACGGACCATCTAGTGTTTCACGACCCGTATAGGGTCCCCTGGAGCAATGCCTTAGCGAATTTCCTAATTAAATCTCTGTGCAGGCAACTTTACTAAAAAGGTTATAACTTCTTTATTTGAACTCGGAATCAAGTGAAACTAAGTGCGTTGAAAAGCTAACTCAAAGAAATTCAATTTGATAGGTCATGGAATACCCAATTCTTCTTGTTCTAAGATATATAATCATTTAAACCCTGTCAATGCTTCATATGAAAAACTCAACCAATGAAATTCCTTTGACCATGGCTTTATAAATGGGACTCATGACAACCATAAACCATACCAACCAAGCTTGATATCAGTGAACTACATATTAATAAAGTTTTTCAAAATTTTTGTGTTGTTATAATGTGGGTCTTTCATCCATGGGTCCTTCCTCCTATGGAGTCCCAAAACTATTTTCATCAAATTTTTTATTTTAATGACTAATTCATTATGGGTAACTTCTATTACCACTCCATTGCATGAAATATGTTAGAAATTTATTGGTTATTGATTTATTGGTGCATGGGCTCTTATCGAGGAATGAGATTATATTATGATTATGATACTAGAGCTTTGCATGGCATGAAATCTTGAAAGACTTGGAAAGATAATGAATTTTTGAATGATTTTATGATACCCAAATTGGGAGTTTTGCTACAATATTGGTGGATAATTTTGAATGATTCTTAAATGACTTTATTTTTCCCCTCTCATATTTTATACTCTTGAATTGCATGATTTTAAGCTTATGTGCATATTACCAACCATATTTTGGCTAAAGTGTTTGACAAACTTCTATATTGACTAAAGTCCTATTTTAAGACATATAAATTATAAATGTTAAAAATCTTGAAGGGCTATCAAGCATGCTATGAACTCATGAGAACATTGTGAAAGTTTTTGAATGATATAAAGCCTCTTTTCTTTGATTTTATGAAGCACTGGTTTTGATGAGCTACTCTTTGGTAATATTGAGATATTATGAGATTATGCATGTTATAACTATAACTATGAAGTTGAGGATTGTGTGAGATGAATTTCATGTATCCATGTCCATGATTTGGAAGATGATATGTATTATAGAGGTAGGTTGTTCTAAGGATGATTTAAATTGATGAGTTGCATTACTTTCATGCGTAGTCCTCTTGAGTTATATGATTTAAAATTACATGCATGACCGTACCCAATTTTCATATTGAGTTGTCTAATTTTGAATAATTTCTAATGATGAGGGTTTAATGATGATGTTTTTTATGAATAATGAGAAGGTTTTACTATTTGTATGCTCGTTCATAAATGTGATGGAGGATGAGGTATATCAAGTATGTTGTGAAATTTGTTAAAATCCTATAAAAGTTGTGTGATATTGTAAAGCTCTCTTCATGATGTTATGGTATACAAGTTGTGCATGTTGTTATTATCCTCATGTTTGTATGTCCAATGAGACTAGTCTTATGAAATTTAGAATGAATGAATGATTAAGGTGTGAGTCCTCCACCAAGTAAAACTTATGAAATGATGATGGGCCAATAGTAGAGGTATAAATAAAATTATGATGATGACGCAATAGTAGAGGCATAGACAAGATTTATGAGCTATCCTCATGATGATGATCTATGTTTTAAAGGCTTATAGGATGGGTTAGTAGAATACCTCTCCATTGTTTCTTCGTGTTTAGGGATGGATTAATAGAATACCTCTCTATACTAGATAATTCTATGATTCAAGTTATGATCATTCCGTGAGAGTCACACTTAGCACCGAGTAGACTTGGGATAAATGCAGATACTCTCCAATATCTAGGGCAAGAGGTTGTTAGTAGAATTCCATTGTCCCATAACTTCGTGCCACCATAGGAATAGGGGACACCGCTAGTAGAGGTTGGATTCTAGACCACATGTTAGTAGAGGTTACTTAATATCTAGCTTTAGTCGATCCACTTAGGCATCTAGGAGGTAATCTTGGCAAGTGACTTCCCCTTCTTTCGATGTAGAAAAATATCGAGACTCCATGGTTAGCTCACATAGTTTATGTCGGTTAAAGGTTGCTCTCACACATGTTCAAGTTCTCCTTATGATCCCAAGTTATCCCTCTTATGATGATTATGATGATTCCTTTATGTCATGTCCAAGAGTGTCTTAAAGTTGTTTAACTCATTATTTCTAAAACTCACATGGTTTTCTTTCTATATGTTATGGTCGTTTGTTATTGTTATAGGTATTTCTCATAAAGGTATATTGCTTTCTTTCCAAGTATATATGGTGTCCTTTATTATGATTTCTAGAGTGTCATTTATGTTAGACAGTTCTTTCATTGATGTAAAACCAAAGTTTTTCCCAAAAGATATGACTATTTTACTTATTCATGGTAACCAATGTTACTCATTATGCTAAGATCAAGTGTTCTTTTGTGAGCTAGATTACCTATACATATCCTATTCCCCTACATGCATTATCTTATGTTCTATGGTTCAAGTTATGTTTCTAAATGATCATGTTGTTCACTAGTTTTATGACTCATGTTTTGTGCATTGCATGCTCACATACTAATACATTCAAAGTACTAATGCATACTAATTTATCTTCATGATTTAACCATGTAGGGACTGGTTTTCCTCGATATTCTCCACGTGGCTAGCTTGGATTTGTGAAGATTGTGCTTGTGGTGAGTCCTCTAGTTAGTGCACAATATCCTACTCCTGTCTTGCTTATGTTGAAACTTTATTTTACTTTACTTTCTAGTTTGAGGGAGAGTCTTGGACATGTCTTGGTCCCCATCCTATTCATACTTGGAGGTGTTGTTGGGCACTTATGTTATGTACCTATATTAAGATGTTTAGATTTATGAAGATTTATCCCTTAGACCCCATCCCTTATGTAACACTTTTTCATGCTATTGATAATGATGGAAAGTGATGAAAGTCCTAAATCCCTATTTCTCCACAGCTTGAGTCCCACCTATCCTCTCCTTAGTACTTACTTGTTATGTGAATCATGCAAATCTCTTTCCCCTATCTATCTCCACAGCATGAGTCATAAGCCCCTATTCCCTTAGAATTATTTGTTGAGTGTTTGTTTTATATTCCGCAACCAAGGATGTGCAAACGATATGCTGAGAGGCTTATTTGGGTTGCCTTTAAATTTTTCATTCGCCGTGTCACGTCTAGGCTCTAGGCTTAGATCGTTATAAGTAATGTATTCATTAAACTTTAGAAAATTCTGGCATTATAAGACAAATGTCTTTCCCTAATACTTTTGAACAAAATGAAATTTCTGAAAGAAAGCATTAACATGTAGTAAAAACTGGGCAAACACTATTTTTTCATGCTAAACTGCCCTTGTTCTTTTGGGTAGAAGCCTTCCTCACTACTGTGTTCCTAATAAATAGACTTACATCCTCACTGCTAAAGAATGAAATACCATTTGCCAAGATTAATGGGACATCTCTAGACTACAACAATTTAAAGGTTTTTGACTACATATGTCATCCATATTTCAAAGGTCAGACAAAGTTTGCACCAAAAACATATCTCTGTGTGTTCATTGGTTATAGTAATCTACCCAAATGCTACAAATGCTATCAACCATCAAATAGTAGAGTGTTTGTCTCTAGACATGTGATTTTTTATGAACATACACTTCTTATGTGCAACCAGAAAAAAATGATTCAACTAATCTCACTCACTTTGCTACCTTTCTTGAGTCTTTTTCTGATGTACAGGATGGCACTTTAGTGATCACCAGGCTTCCAGTGTGGTTGATATTATTCATCCAAGGGAAGTGTTGTTACATACTCTTGTATAAATGGTGCATACTGAAGCCACTAAACATGATGCTCAACCTGATAATGTCCTATTAGAAAACTGTCATGATTAGACTAATAATGATATACAACGAAGTATCTCTAAAGGCCATGAGAGTCTAGCTGATCAAGATTCTGGAGACATAACCTCAACACCTAGTCTACAAGGCATACAACCATAAGTTGACTTTCCAACACGGTTCAACACTACGTACATACAAAACTTTGGAGAGATGCTAACCTGTCAAAGCACAAATAGAGTCTCAGAAGATAAAACATCTAGAGTATAGGTGGGCATCACAGGGTGATAAGATCAAAGAGTAAACAAGCCTTGATAGCAGAAAAAGGATGGATTGTTCACTATAAGAAAGGTATTGTCCTTTTTATTTTATATGTAGATGATATAGTGATTACAAGAAGATCCTTTACATATATCCAAGAAATAATTATTGTACTTGAAAATGAGTTTGGAGTGAAGGATATTAGCAACCTACATTTCTTTCTTAGAATTGAGGTTACATATTTTGATAGTGGTATCCATCTAAATCAAAGTAAGTATGCGACAGAACTGTTTCCCCTCTTTATTCAAACATAAGAAATAAAACAAAAATATGTTCAATAATTTGAGTCCACAAAATTCACTGTGTGTCCTTAAGGAATTTAATCCCCTCACTGTACCCGAGGTTATGGTTTATTTCCTCCCAGATAAAACAGATTAACTATTACAGAAATAATAGTCCTCAAACTTCTGTAACTTCGATGAACACAAAAGTTAGCAATGGATCACACACAGACTCAACTTTTATTTGTAAATGAATGTATGTAAAATATAAGAGAAAAATTCAATGTGAAATAATG
Source organism: Solanum aculeatissimum (assembly GCA_038996855.1). Taxonomy (NCBI): domain Eukaryota; kingdom Viridiplantae; phylum Streptophyta; class Magnoliopsida; order Solanales; family Solanaceae; genus Solanum; species Solanum aculeatissimum. Next base: position 12,098 of record JBCEWC010009199.1, read on the forward strand.
TAGAGATGGCTTCTATTTATAGGTAGTATTGGGTACGAACTAACTGTTCAAAACAGTCTCATCTGTTCAAAACAGGTATGATATCTTTTTGGAACAAACATGTCTGTTCTGAAAGAATAGTTACTCTTGAAATTTTAAAAATCAGTTCAATGAATTTTGTGAATTATTTTAATTAATAAATAATTTATAAATTAATTTAATTATAATTAATTAATAATTCACAAAAAATATTATCAGAACAGGAAAAATCTGAGATTGGTTAAATAAATTTTGTCCAAAAAATTTATCAATCAATTGCCAAAGTCAAAGTCAAAGCCAAAGTTGAGCCAAGCGAGCGACGACGACGACGGCGCGAGGGGGTACCCTCTACTTGACTCTTCCCTCTAATTTACTGATGAGAGAGAAATGACTTTTCATTTTCCTTACTTGGTTACCCTCATATTTTCCTTATTCCTTCCTTCATTTCCCCATTCACACTTAAGTAAAACTCAACAATCCCCCACATGAATGGGGAATGACCATTATTTGAAATATATATGCATGAAAAATATGTGTGATATACAAATAAGGATTAATTGCATCTGAATAAGTAGGTTTCCCTTGGAACTTTTCATAGTGAACATATACCGAATATACTCGGTCAATGGTAGATGTGATATCTTCATACCATCGATCTTTGTCGTACACCTAGACAACATAAGTCATACAACTAACCCTTTAACTGGCTTTGATTATCATTTTTTTGTTCGTTTCAACCATGAATACTTCCTGGTTGATAAGTGCATAGAGAATTGGCTTTACTAGATTCTCCTTGAAGCAACTTACACTTCACACTTAAATAGGTGATTTTTAAATATATTATCTCATAGATATACTATTTGATATACCCTATATCAAACTTAGAAACCATTAAACGATCTTATTACCTTATCCTTGTTACTAAATATTATCGCATCATGAGAATGAACTTTATCATAGTTTTGACAATGTTGAACCGTCATCAATGACTTTGTTTGATCTCCTTGAGCCTAGATCTTGGAATCTTTCAGTCTTCTAGGTAGAGTTACTGCCACGATGATTTGTCCTTGGCTATAGTCCCATTCTCTTTGATGATCTCTCAACTACCTCTCTAGTTAGGCCTTTTGTAAGTGAATCCAACACATTATCCTTTGACTTCACATAGTAAATTATAATAATTCCACTAGAGAGTAGTTATACAATGGTACTGTGTCTTAGACGTATGTGATGAGACTTATCTTTATACATAACACTCCTAGCTATTCCTTTAGTCGCTTGACTATCACAATGTATGCATATAGGAGCCATTGGTTTGGGCCAAAACAGAATGTCTTCTAAGAAATTTCAGAGCCATTCAATTTCTTCACCAGCCTTGTCTAAGGCTATGAGTTCAACCTCCATTGCAGATCGAGCTATATATGTTTTTTGGATGATTTCTATGATATTGCTCCTCTACCAATAGTAAAGACATATCCACTTGTGGACTTGGTTTCAGTTGACCCAGTAATCCAGTTTGCATCACTATATCCTTCAACAACTGTTGGATACTTGTTATAATGCAAATAAAGTTTTGAGTGTGTTCGAAGTACCTCAAAACACATTTCATTTCCATCCAATAGTTTTGGTTGGGATTACTTGTGTACCGACTCAATTTACTTAGAGCACATGCTATGTATGGTCGCATACTATTCATGATGTACATCAAATTTCCAACACTCTGACATTATTCAATTGAGACTAAATTTCACCTTTACTCTTAGCAAGATTAAGGTTTAGATCAATTAGAGTTTTTGCACTTTTGTAGTTTAAGTACTTGAATTTTTCTAGTACCATTTTGATATAATGAGATTGAGACAATGCTAGACCTTGATATGTTTTGTGAATCTTAATTCCTAATATTAAGTCAGCAACTCCTAGGTCTTTTATTTCAAACTTACTAGCAAACATATGCTTAGTAACATTTATGTTAGCAATATTGTTACTCATTATTAGTATATCATTCACATATAAGCAAACAATGACAACTTTATTTGGAGTGTTCTTAATGTAAACATATTTGTCACACTCATTAATCTTAAAATCATTCGACAATATTGTATGTTAAAATTTTGCATGCCATTTTTTGGGTACTTGGTTGAGTCCATACAAAGATTTAACCAGTCTACACCCCTCCTTTTCATTTCCAGGAACTATGAGCTCTTCTAGTTGTTCCATATAGATTTGTTTCTCCAAATCTCCATTTAAGAAGGTTGTTTTGACAACCCTTTGATGAATTTCTAGATTGTATGCTGCAAGTAATGCAACTAACTTTTGAAATGACGTAACTCTAAATACTGGTGAGTACGTATAAAAGTAGTCAAGACCTTCACGTTGTCTAAATTCTTTAACAACAAGCCTCACTTTGTATTTTATTAATACCATCAACTTTCATTTAAAAAAAATCATTTGGACCCTAAGGGTTTTTTTTCAGGAGGAAGATCAACAAATTCCTATGTATGATTATTCATTATGGATTCAATCTCACTATTGACTGCCTCTTTCCAATATTGTTCTTCTAAAAATGTCATAGCTTCTATAAAGGTTCGAGGCTTATTTTCTAACAAAAAGATTACAACATTTGATCCAATAGAAGTAGAGGTTCTTTGGCATTTGCTACGCCTTGGATATTCCTCATTATGTTCTCTCTTCTTTGTTTCTTATCGAGGTCATTTAGTTCCTTCATGAGATGATTTATATTCTTTCTTATACAGATATATTGTTTTAAATATTTCAGCATTATCTAATTTAATTACAGAATTAATATGAATGTCAGAATTTTTTTATCTATGCACCATAAATCGACATGCCTTTATATTCACAACATATCCTATGAAAACACAATCAATCGTCTTTGGTCCTATTTTTATCCTTTAGGTTTAGGAATTTGGACCTTAGCCAAACACCCCGACACTTTCAATTGTTCAAGGTTGGGCTTGCTTCCTTTCTATTTTTCATATGGAATAGATTGTATTTTACTATGGAGAACTCGATTGAGTATACTATTAGCAGTAAGGATAGCTTCCCCCTACAAGTTTTGGGGTAAATCAGAAGTAATTAACATGACATTTATCATCTCCTTAAGTATTCTATTTTTTCTTTCCGTAATTCCATTGGATTGTGGTGAGTACGGGGCTATTATTTGATGAATGATGTCATATTTTAAACTTATTTTCTCAAAAGGAGATTCATATTCATCACCCCTATCACTCCTTATCATTTTAGTCTTTTTGTTCAGTTGTGTTTCAACTTCACTTTTGTATTGTTTGAATGCTTCAATTGCCTCATCTTTACTACAGTCGTCAACAAATGTTATGAAATACTTCTTTCCACCACGAGGTGGTATTGACTTCAGGTTACAAATATCTGTGTGAATTAAGTGTAAGGGGTTTAAATTCCTCTCAACTGACTTATATAGATGCTTAACATACTTAGATTCAACACAGACTTGACACTTTGACTGTTTTGTTTTCAAACTTTGACAACATATTCAAATTACTCCCTTTTTTTAAGGTTTTACAATTGACATGTCCACAACGTGAATGCCATAAATCATTTGACTCAACTAAATAAGAAGAATCCTGGACTTTATTGCTTTCAACGACAATTACATTCAGTTTGAAAAGGCTCTCGGTAAGGTAGCCTTTTCCTACATACATCTCATTTTAGCTAATTACAACTTTATCTGAAATAAGAACATATTTAAATCCGATCTTGATCATGAGACCAATAGAAAAACAATTTCCTCATTTCTAGGACATGATAAACTCTATTTAGAGTCATCAACTTGCCGGATGTTATCTTTAAACATATTTTACCATAATATTCAACTTTTGCTATGTAAGAATTTTCCATGTAAATTATCTCATCAGGCGCAGCAGGGGCATATGTTGCAAAATCTTCTTCAACAGTACAAATATGTAAAGTGGCTCCAGAATTAAGCCACCACTCCTTTGGGTTTTCTACCAAGTTGTATTGAGTCAACATGACACATAAGTTCTCCACTTCCTCATTCTTATCAATCATATTTGTCTTTTTCTTTTTCTTTTGCTTCTTTAAAGAGAGAAAATCAACAACTTTATGTCCAACCTTACCACAGTTATGGTAATTGCCTTTAAATCTCTTTTTAGGCGAATTGCCTTGTGGTCCAGATGACTTCTTTCTCTTTTTGACATTTGGCCCTTCTTCAACCATATTTGTCCCTGTTATTGTGGAGTTTGTTTGTGACCTCTTTTCTGCTGCTTTGTTTTCCTCTTCAATTCTTAAGCGTACGATGAGATTTTCAACAGTCATCTCCTTGCATTTATGCTTTAAATAGTTCTTGAAGTCCTTACAAAGTACGGGTAACTTCTCAATCATGGTTGCTACTTGAAAAACATCATTCACAACCAATCCTAAATTAAAGATCGTGCAAGTATTAAGAACAAATTTAATATGTTCAAACCAGGTATTAGATAAAATTATATCTTCTACAAGGAGATCATGAATCATAACCTGCAACTCCTAAACTTGGGTAACAACAGTTTTACTATCTACCATCTTGTAGTCTAGGAACTTTGCCACAATAAATTTTTTCATTCTGACATTTTAAATTTTGTACTTCTTTTCCAAAGCATCGCAGAGGTCCTTGGAAGTCTTCAAGTTACTGCACGCACTATATAGATCATCATGCAAGCCACTCAGAATATAGTTTCTACATAGAAAATCTGAGTGCAAACGTCAGTCACCAACATTCTTTCGTCATCCGAAGTTCCTTGGGACAGTAGGAACACTCTTATTAATGAACCTTTGCAGACTTAGGGTAGTCGAGTAGAAGAACATCTTCTGCTGCCACCTCTTGAAATCAACACCGATAAATTTTACAGGTTTTTTTGCTAGTGGAATTGTAGGTGCAACATTTGAACGATTTGCAGAAGATGTTGCTGCAACATTCACCGTTCCAGTATCGACTTCACTCGGATTAGATATTATTTCTATCACAAATAGATAAACAACTCAAATCACAAAAGATACAAAAAAATCCATAAAGTAAGAATACAGAAAGGAAAAAAATAATTGATTTAAATTAAATTCCTTAAGCTTGTTGCCCCTATGTATTCAAACAATAATAAGAGAACAATTTGAATGTATGCAGAAAATTAGAGAAAAATTTGATGTGAAAGAATGCAGAGATGACCTCTATTTGTAGGTAGTGTTGGGTGTGAATTTACCTATTCAGAACAGTCTCATTTGTTCAGAACAAGTATGATATTTTTTGGGAACAAACATGTCTGTTCTGAAAGAACAATTACGCGCAAAATTTTAAAATCCGGTTAAATGAATTTTGCGGATTAATTTAATTAATAAATAATTCATAAATTAATTAAAATCCAAAGCCATAGCCGTAGCCATAGCCAAGTGCGTGACGATGAGGATGACGCGAGGGGGTCCCCTCTACTTGACTCTTTAAGAGTTAGAAGAAGTGTTTCCTAATATAAAGATAAAACTTTCTCTCTAATTACCGATAAGGGAGAAATGACTCTTCATTTCCCTTACTTGGTTATCCCCACATTTTCCTTATTCTTCCTTTCATTTCCCAATTTACACTTAAGTAAAATCCAACAAGAACTACTTAAAAAGACTGATATGGCCATAGCTAGACCAGTGAACACATTACTTGCACACAAACATAGCCTATTGGAAGCTAAAGGAGGTCCTGCCAATGCTTTATTATACGGGAGTATTGTAGGAAGCCAGTTCATACAAACTCCTAATTGTGAGTACTTTCAAGCTGTTAAAAGAATCCTCAGATATGTCAAAGGCACAACTCAATTGGGACTTAGGTTGATTGCACGCTCACTCTTAAGGTTTTATTGATACTCCGATGCAAATTGGGGAGGTTAAGCTATAACAAGAAGAAAAACTACAGGGTATTTAATTTACATAGGTACTAACTACATCTCCTGGACGTCTAAGAAACAATAGACAGTTGCAAGATCAAGTGCTGAAGCTGAGTATAGAGCATTGGCTTCGGTAACAACAGAAATCACATGAATAACCTATATTCTTGGAGGCATTGGCGTATCATTGTCCACAACTCCAATACTGTTTTGTGACAATCTCAGTGCACTATACATAACTGTAAATCCTATACTACATGCCAAAACAAAGTATGTTGAAATGGATTATCATTTTGTCAGTGAAAAAATGGCTAGAGGTCAGATCATTACTCATTTTGTTCACTTTTAGGATCAGCTAGCTGACATACACACTAAGGAACTAACCAAACAACGGTTCACAAGATTTTGGATCAAGCTAGGAATGGATGATCCTTCTCTCACTAGCTTGAGGGGAAGTGTTAGAGACTTTGGGTTAATATAGGACCCAGTCTGTAACAACCCGAAAATTTCTGAAACTCCTTATGGTTGATATTGTATGATGTTATACTAGTCATGGTTGAAACTTGGTAGCCATGTGTTGAGATTAAGTGGCCGAATGCAAAACGGATCATTTTGGGGTCTAGAGGGGCCGTTTGGACAGTGAGATTCGCAAAAGCATAACTTTTGGTGTGATTTGAATCATATGGCCTACTACATATTAAATTGAAGATATTTGAATTATATTTGCAACGCAACTTGTCTCACTCGATTCCGAAATCGTATGAAAACGTTATGGACACAATGGTGGGACTGCCTGAAATTTGAAAGATACTGGACATTTGACCAAGGGACCTTAAACGGTCCGTTTGAGCCTAAACGGCTCGTGTACTATCCCGTAAAAAGGGACAGTAGCTAGGACAAGCCAGGTATATGTTTAGGGGACTAAGTATGGGTTCACGGGACACTTACACGGCCCGTCAACCTTCAAACGGTCCATCAAAATGCTCG
>JBCEWC010009200.1:0-19017 GCA_038996855.1 Solanum aculeatissimum
CACTAAGATATTCAATCCTAGAAATTATTAGAATACTATGTCTAAATCCATGATTAATAGTATATACCCTAACAGTAAGGCTACTCATGGCGTTGAACTGAGTTCATCCACGTGCCCCACATGTTAATTCTTCATAATTGAGCTTGAGTAGAGTTTCACCCTAATTATTGAATTCTAAATTAGTTAATTCATGTTCCATTGAGTTAGATATATTTATGCATTGAGATTGTTGTTATTTTTATTTCTTATATTATTGAAGTGATCGTTCGTGGATAGTTTTTGATGAACCCTAATGAAGCTGATGATCATGACTTTTCTATACATTGTTTGATATTGAGATTGATGAGTTTTCATATATTAAATAAGAGTATTATTTTAAAAATCAAGGTTTTACATATTGAGAGTAAAGATGATGACTTTTCTATGTATTGATAAAATAATAATTTAAACTAACATTATATACATATATATATATATATATATATTATTGATTCCAAATGATTATATTTTAAGAAAAATATTTTGATGAGATGATGCATGTTTTAATGAGTTTTGATGAAATTGAGCATTTAGTTTAAACTATGTTTTGAGTAAATATTAGATAAGGATGTAAATAATTTTCAAAATATATTTATTGATGGAAGATGATGTTTGAAATGAATTTGGATGAGACTTAACAAAAATATTTTGAGATTAGTATTAAGCACCGAGTTGGGTAAGAGTACAATTATCTCAAACCTCATAACTATGTTGCCAACATAGGATAGTTATGTTGTTAATTTGGGTGACTCTTTTCCCAAAAATATGGACAATGATTGTGGATCCAAGAGAGAGTTGAGTGTCCTTACCTTGGAAAGTATTAGACAGGCGTATCAATGACGTCGCCTTAGTTGTGCATCACAAACTATGGTGGTAGATTGTTGTTGGTTAAAGAAACTCCCTGATTGTGCATAACTGATTTGACTGAGTTGCATGCTAGAGTTTCTTTTAGGAGCATTTTTTTATTATACAAATCTTGCATCCTTTACTGAGTCGGGTTATGAACGATTGAGTTGATTTGAACTTGAGCTGACTTATTTCCTTAGCCATTTTATACACAAGTATATTCAATGTACTGACATCTATTTTGTCATGCATTGTTAATGATGCAGATATAGGTGTTAGAGATCATCAATAGACTCATTGTTGAGGATCTATTGTAGTCAATTGATTTGATGAGTCCTCCCTTGCTTCCAGAGGATACACATTTATACTTTCATCTAGCTTGAGTTTAGTATTTTATTTCCTTTGATTGAGGCAGTCATGGCCTTTCTAGTACCATTCTACACAGTTTAAATAGAGGCTTCATAGACTAGATTTGAGATTGTTGATTTGGATATTGTCTGACTAGTTTCTTTCATACTAGTCTTAGACTTATTTTGAGCTAGATTATTGGTCTTTATCTATTGACTGAGTAATTCTTACTAGTTACTTCTTAAATAGTTGGAGTCTTCCGCTGTAGATTGTGATCGAATGAATGTGATAAGGCCAAGTGGTTCACTTGGGGATTAGCAATAGTCTCTAAATGTCGGTCACGCTAAGGGTACCCTACCGGGGTATGACATTAAAACCCTAGTTTGGATCATGATCAAACTTGTGAAATTGAGTTGAAATTTGGGAATCCATGGAGGAAAGAGGATGCATGGATGAATTTCACATACCTCGCTTAAAAAGCATACTTGAAATCTTGAAGGGAGACTTGAATTGATGAGCCCTAAAATTCACTTTGTTATTTCCTTGGGCGAATAGATCTATATAGATAACTTTAAAATTGGGTTGGGAGTTGGGAGAATGAGGGATTAGACTAATAGAAATTCTTAAATCTCAATTAAAAGGGTGGGTAAAGACTAAAATACCCCTGAAAAATAACTACTAGATAGGGACCACGAGAGCCATCTATGATTTGTAATTTCTTTTACGGACCATGGATGTCTATTTATGGAAATCAAGTTTAAATTCTGAGTCTCAGTTTCTCATCCACGAAATCTATTCTACGATCCATAATTCTTTTTATAATCTGTCAACATCATTCTTAGGATTCAAGTACTGGAAATGACCTTCTCTTAATCTTAATCCACAAACTTCCTTTATGACTTGTACTATCCTTTATGTCTCGTAGGCCTCCTTCATGAATCAAAAGTATTGCAAGTTTGCATTTCTGAACCTAAACTGCGAAACCACTTACTACTATCCTTAAACCAAATGGTGAGTCATAGATACACTTCATCCTATCTAGGGTCAATTTTTCAAGTCTCAATATCTTATATACGGATGTCATCTGTAACCCATAGAATGAACTAAGTCTCGTAACAACCTTCCGTAAACTTTGACTTAATTTGTTTTTTTAAATCAACTCTTAGGTCCTATTTATGGTCCATAGAAGCATCTACGACCTGTACATGCGTCTCATAGACCCTGCACCATATTAGTTTTTGCACTTTTCTTTTTTATTTTGACTTTTAAACTTCTGGGATATTATACACACAATAAAAATAATCATATACTAGTCATCCGTAGTTTTCATACGCTATTTATATTTTAAAATTTTTATTATTAAATAAACATATACAAAAACTAAAAAAAGATTCAAAATAAGTTATCTAGCAGTATTTACAAGCTACACTAAATCTTTAGTTATACAACAACAACACTAAAATTTGATCATGATCAAAACTCATCCTAAAAAAGATAAATGATTGTTGCAAATATACTTTTTTTTAAATGAAAAAGGACCAAAAATATTCCTGAACTATTCAAAATGGAGCAAAAGTATCTCTCTGTTGGATTTTTGCTCAAAAATATCTCTCTATTAAATGTTTGGTCCAAAAATGTCCCTCTCAAAAAGTCAATCTTTGAATGATACACTAATTTATCCTTGCTATAATTATTGCTTCATCCTCGAATCAGTTTCTAGAGTTTAATAAGATCCAACTTTGCAAGTTATATTTTTCGAACCTATAAAACTTGTATAGGAGTTGTTATGCTCATGTTAGCAATGCAACACAATCAACATAAGTTGTCCTTTTAAAGAGAAAATCCAATTGCAACTATAAACAAAAGTTATTTTTTCAGTATAGTAAGAATCTAGGCTACTAAAAGTCAGAAAAAATTGATTTGAAGATGGATTGGGATTGAATTTTTAATGAAAGAGGGACATTTTAAGTAATAATTTTAAAATTTTAAGGGAGGGGCATCTTTTACCTAAAAACTAACGAAAGGTATTTTTGTTCTATTTCTAATGGATAAGCGGTATTTTTGGCCCTTTTTCATTTTTGTTAGGAAGAGCAATAATTTTGAGCAAAAACTTTAACTGAGGGGTATTTTTGTGCCAAAAATTTAATGGAGAGGTAATTTTCAGCCAAAGCCAAATGGAGGAGTATTTTTCTCCATTTCAAATAGTATGGGGGTATTTTATTTTGCCCTTTTTCCTTTTTTTTAAATTCCAGAGTTGAATTTCACACAGAACTAAGGTTTAACTATAACTATTCAATATCTCTAAAAAATAAGTTTGAACGATCATTTAGTCTTAAATATTAAGATTCTTATTATTTCTAACAAATTAACTAACATATATAAAAGCAATAAAACATATCAACTAGATTGAATGGGTTGACTTCAAGATTAAGGTGGTCCAGAGTCATTATTTTTTCAATTGTCGGATACCGGTCAAGACTACCTATAGTGTCGAAGAGTATGCCAAGGTTTATATTCCCTCTTACTATGTTAGCTAAAGTTATGCTGAACTAATCTCTATCGATCATGAATCTTCTCTTACTACAAATATCTCTCCATATAGTGTAGTAATTTTGTAACATTATTTTCTCAAGTGAACCCTAGTTAACCAATTAATCCATTTACGTAGATTGCGCAAAAACTTTGTTATCTCTAACTTGCGCCTTTTAAATCTCAATTATTAATATTTTAATGCTTCGAAGTGACGTTGTTCAACTAAAACCTAATTTCATAATATCCCTGGAGAACAACAAGATATAACAAAATTCCTCCATGGCAAAGATATCGTATAATAAGAAAAGGCTAACTCTTTAGAGTGACAAGGACTAGGTAGCGGACCTCTTTGATAGTTCGACAACACTCTTTGAATAGCAATCCATTTTCCTTCGTAACTCCCAAAACTTCCTCGTAGTGGCTCTCTTACACTTGTTCAAGTTGACTCGATAGTGATACATTCAGCTAAGCCTTATTTGTCCAACATATCGTTAATCAGTATCCAGATATTAACTACAATTATTTCGTATGTGAATAAGTAGAGATGAAAGAATGACTCAATTATATAAAAGTGTAACAAGAATTCATCGAATAAAAGGTTGGACTGCTTTCACTATGTCAACTGGGATGTTGTTCTTCCTCTTCAAGCGCCTATCACGGCTACTAAGATCCGAGATTTTATGAGAATGAATCTACCCGAGTTCCATGACACCAAAGTGGATGAAGGCCTAGTGGAGTTCCTAGATGATGAGGCCTATAGGATTGTAGCAATCATGGGAATATCTTTATATGAAAAGGTTGAGTTTGTGGCCTACCAACTCAAGAGCGTCACCAAAGTATGGCATGATCAATGGGTAGATGAGAGGGGTGAAGAAATGGGACCCATTACTTGGGAAGAGTTCAAGGGCACCTTCCTAGACCGATTCATTCCTTTGGAGTTGAGGGAGGCCAAGGTCCAAGAGTTCATTAACCACCGCCAACGCAACATGAGTGTGAGGGAATATTCCCTATACTTCACCAAATTGTCTAAGTATGTACCAGTAATGCTTGCCGATCCGAGGGCAAGAATAAGCAAGTTCATTTTTGGTGTTTCGAATTGGATTTCTAAGGAATACAAGACCGTCATGCTAGTGAAGGAAATGGACATCTCTCGACTCATGACTTGTGCGTAACAAATTGAAGATGAGAAGTTGAAGGAATGTGCTAGGGATTCCAAGAGGGCTCGGATTGAGGGTGACAAATTCTCCCTCAAAATTCTAAATAGAAAATTAGCTACTCATAAAAGAATGTGGAAAGCACAATACTAAAATTTATAAACAATAATGATAAGTGGAAAGAAGAAAGGAAAAACTTGTTGCCGACCTTTCGTCTAGCTACAAGACGACTCCTTACTCTCTTTTTAGGTCAAACTCTATCTACAATGGCCTTTCCAAAACGCGTCTATGAATATTTACAAATATAGTAAAAGTCCCAAGTAAAATAATTAAATCTAAAATAATTTTAAAAATACTAACAAATTCGTAACTGGACTGACACAATATCGGCCAGATAGCGCTGCCGCACTGCGCACGGCCGAAATTCCAGTGAGCAATTCCGTTGCTCTGTGGCTGTTGCTATTCTTCAAGTTTAACTTGGTTCCACCTCTTTTTCTTTTTTATTTCCTTTCCATTTTAATTTATTTTTCTTCCAAATTTCTGTATCTTCACCTTATTTTATTCTTATAATGTAAAAATATAATACAAAATATAAATCAATATAATTAATATTCAAAAAATAATAAAAAAGACTATATTATGAAGCAAATCTATATATATCTAAACTATTATAAAAGTATGAATATAAATGTTGATTGATTAAATTAAAGTATCCTTCATTATGTTGAATGATTATTATACCCTTCATAATTTATGTTAAATAAAGATAATATTGTAATCGCCCAAATATATTGCTTGGAGTACTAGAATATATATACTTTGGTTTTAGGCAATTTTAGTGGAAGAAGGATAGTTTAAAATTTACTATTTCTTAAAATTTTAAATTGTCAAAGTTCTAGTAGAATAATCAAATTTGTAGACCTACGAGAATTATCAAATTTGTAATTTTTTTTCTCTTTCCCTTACGTATTTCAACTTTTCCTTTCCTCCTATTTTTTTATTTTCTTTTAAGTAATTATACGAATTTGAAATGAAAATATTTATCCATTTAATCTATAACTTAAAAGTTAATTGCATAGGTGATTCTATACACACAACCATCTACTCAATTGCATATCACGTATTGTTATTTGCATCTTTAGGGTTTAAAATTTTATTTTGCCTCTAATTTATAGTGTTTTTTTAATTTAGTGATGTTCTGAATTGATGTTTAATATGTGATTGTTGATTTACGACTTCTATCAATTCATTATATCATAATCGTAATAATAAATTCATTTTGCAGATGCCTTCATTATATTAATGAATTTTTTGTTCAATTCACAATGTAATTATAAAAATATCAATGTTAGAACTTTAAATATTGATCAATTCACGAAAGTATCATCAATGCTGACTGAATTTTACACTATTAATTTTTTTTTCAATTTCTTTTGAACACCTTTGATATCCACGAGGAAACGTGTGCATCTTATGAATGAGAAACTTAAGTTTCATGAATAATGTCCAACGTGAAATTCAAATAGATTGAATAACTACGTACAATTAGTAATATGCAATGCATATTTATAAAAACTAATAAGTAATAATTAAATACATACATTTTTGACATAATATCAGACATGCACATGATAAATAAAATACATACAGTTACCATATACAAAATATATATAACAATTATTATATGTTTTTTGTACAAGTTTTTACACGATTGTATACATTTTATTACACAATTATAATTACTTTTTGGGAAACAGGTTATTTCAGTATACTGGATAATTTTATCCCAAATTTTGTTTCTTTCTGTAGAAATCTAAATATTTTTGACATAAAACCGTTGAGACACCAAATTAAAATTATACAATGACAAATAAAGTAACTTCATCTTCTTCTTGTTCAACATCCATATTAGTCTACTTTATCAATTAAAAAATAATCACTCTTCTGCACATTTGGTCAGTGCTGAGCTGTTCACGAGTTTCAGCCTAGGACGTGCCAAATTATTAATCCAAAGAATTAGTTAGCTCATGAACCACAAACTAATTAAATACATATTAGAAGAACTGTTTTTTAATTTCTCGTTCGATTGACGTGGCATATTTTGAATATTCAAGATTTAAATAAGTTTATTTTTTATGTATCTTTTAAATATAATTTTAAATTGTTATATATTGTGACTTATAGTATTTTTTTTCTCGTAGTTTACAAATATATAAATTTTATTTATAAAATTTGAAGATTTCATGAGCAAATTCATTGTCAAGCCACATAACTATGACAGAGAGTATTTTTTTCCCTCCTCTCACATTTTCTAAAGACTACCCGAAACTGTGTGTTTCCTTGTCTATATATTTGAAGCCAACTGCCAAGTTCATTTGAATGTAAAAGTGATAAGAAGGGGAGAAAATGAAGATATTTTTGTTGATGGCTTTCGTATTTTTGGCAATAACAATATTGCCTTCAACTCATGGGCTTGATCAAAGTCCTGAAGGAGTAGAGAAATGGTTCAAGAAGCTTCCCCATGCAAAAGTAAAAATGACCAAACTTCACTTCTACTTTCATGACACTGTGACCGCAAAGAATCCATCAGCAATCCAAATAGCACAAGCCAATATTACATTTCAATCACCAACATTGTTTGGCTTAGTGAGGATGATGGACAATCCCTTGACAGTTAAGCCCGAGCCCAACTCTAAAATGATAGGCCGAGCCCAAGGGATCTATGGTTCAGCCTCGTTTGAAGATATAGGCTTTCTTATGACTCTCAACCTTGTGTTCACCAAAGGTAAGTACAATGGTAGCACGCTTAGTATCCTCGGGCACAACCAGATATTTCATGAGTATCGGGAAATGCCAATCGTTGGTGGTTCCGGTGTTTTCCGGTTAGCACAAGGCATTGCCACCGCGAAAACCTACCAAGCTAATAATACCACACAAAATGCAATAGTTGAATACCATGTTGTGGTTTTGCATTATTGATGTCTCCTTAATTGTTTGATTTGATTATTGTTCATTATGTATTGCTGATTGTGGTCCGTTGACTTTCTTGTCATGCCAATAATGTAAATGTTTTTAATTAAGAAATAAAGTAATGTTTGTGGCCTGTTGGGATCTAGCAGGAAAATTAATAAATGTTGGAGTTGAATTATGAAATGATTTAAATCATTCTTTTACTGTTTGAATTAAGGAATCAAATTAAGAAAGTATAGGAAATTAACGTTTTCATCCTGTATTTATTGAGTTTCGCTACATGTCAGTTATTTTAACTATCATTCGAGCTCTTTTTTAATTCAATATTTAGTACTGAACATCATTGTTTGTTGGCCTACACGCGTCTACTCTAACAAGGGATCAGGCTCCTTATCACATAAACTAAGAAAGACAGTAAGTAATCACATGACCGTTTTAACGTGGAAAGACTCCTTGTTCAAGGGAGGAAAAACTACGACCTGATCCATAGGATTTAAGCCCAAATTTCACTAACCTCAAGAAGCAAAATGATTACAACACCTTGCAATCTTGAGGATTGATCCACAAATCTCTTTTCCCCATATAAGAAAGTGAAACCCTATTTAGCTAAGATGTAGTAATGCAGCCCGACCACTAAACGAATCTAACAAGGACTATCTTGGACTTCAACTTCTATCCTAGCTACCCCAAGCTACAGGTACAAGCAAAATCACAAGAGAACTTCAAATCGAAATGCCAGAATCCTTTATAGATGAGGATTTGGTTCACATTAAAGCACAAGAAAATAAAACTAAAGAAAGCTTGAAACAATTAGTGAAAGCTTGGACGTCGTGGCTGTTCTTTAGTGTATTTCCAAAATGCAAAGATGGTTTCTTGGTTGTGAATATTGGAAGTGATACCTTCTACATCTTCCAATTTGCAATATATATCAATTCAATTAATGTGAAATAACCACATTTTGGGACCACAATACTTGTAGCAATATTATTGGCCAGTAGGCCTGACATTCTGCAAAAACTCGAGCATTACCAAAAGTGTTTTATTTGCAGTACATAGGTCACTTTCAGTTAAAGACTAGCATAACTGATACTTACTCTTTGATGGGATCAGGTCTCATCCAAGAGTTTGTCAATTCATCAAAAGTTCACATACTAACAAATTCTCCCTTTTTCATAATGACAAACACTGTAATTCAACTAACCTAAAATATAATTTCAAACTAGGCCAATACTTCCCCCTTTTTGAAGCAAATAACAACAATGCAAACCACATTGCAAACCAATGCTTCCCGCTTACAATTTGACCATACTTCCCCATGAATATATTCCCCCTATTTAATATCATAAAAAAGAGTACGGTAAACTAAAATGAATAAAACACATAAAGTAATAAACCCATTGAAATATCATTCCACAACACACAATGAAATCAACATTAAAAAGAAAAATAGACAAATGATCAAATTTAGCATTTATTCCACAAAAAAAACATCTAAACAATTGAAATGAACAGGCATAAGAATAACAAACTGCCACAGGGATAGGAAACGAGGACAAAAACTAGAGGGATGGGGGAAACCTGGGTTGAAGACTCTGGATGACTAAGGACAATCTAGCATCAACCTCATCATGGCTCTTCAAAAGTTTGTCCTTCAAGTCTTCCACCTTGGCAGTGAGTACATCATTCTACTCCTTGAGTTTTAACACCTCGTCTGGATCAAGTCCCTCTTGTGGACCCTTTGCTAGATGAGTTTTAAGTTAGGCAATTTTAGTGTCCCTCTTTACTAGTAACAAGGTCATCTCTTCTAATTCATGCTTTAATTGCTCTTGATTATCAAGAAACTTAGAAACATGAGATTTCCTCTTCTTTCTACTCCTGCCCTCAACACACTCACACTCCATCAAGGTGTTGAGAGACATAAACTGTTTCATTGTCCTTTTTGTTCCCTTTCGCAGTTGAATTCCCGTTTCCTTGAACACCCTTCCTAGCAGGTAACTATATGTCATACCATGCTTGCCATCTTTCACTTTGAAGATTGTCATGCCCCCGAAGGGTACCCTTGGCGTGGCCGACACTCAAAGACTATTGCTAGCCCCTAAGTGAATCAATCGGCCTCATCATATTCGTTCAATCACATTCAAATAGCAGAAGACATCAATAATAAAGAATACTCAATGAAATGAAACAAAAATATGATAATCAAGGTCAAAGGCCAAACAATTTATCCATCAACTAAGTAAGACTAGTATGAATGAAAACTAGCCAAAAATAATATTTAATCATAACTCTACAATCTAGTCTATGAAGCCTCTAGACATTTGACTAAGTGATGTTAATGATAGATTCATGGCTACCTCAAAGAAGAATAAAATAAGTCTAAATTCAAAGGTAGAAAGAAACATAGTATCCTTTGAAAGTGTGGGAGGACTCACCAATCAAATGAATATAAATAAGTCTTCAACGGAATGCCTACTGATGACCACTAGTACCTATCTCTCCATTATGAAAATATGCAGGCCCAAATGGACGACAGTATATGGAATGTACAAGTATGTAAAATAATACAATGAAACATGTAAAGGTAAAATAACATCAACTCAAAAAAGTAGGAAACTCAATCATCAAGTCAAGAGTCTAAAGTAAGAATACAATTTAGACAATAACCACTCACATACTATCTAATCCAATCCACTCAGAGTACGATCAAGGCCTATCCGAGAGTTTCTCTAACCAACAACCATCACGTATGAGCCGGTGATGATAAAATGAAGTGATGTTGTTACCACATCCATCCAATACCTTGCCAGTATAGAGGACATCCCATCAGTAGATTCACAATAATAACATCAAGTACTCTTTTTGGGACTAAAAGGAAGCATCCATTTTTACAATTCAATCATCTCCTATGCTGACACATAGTTATTGAGTTCAAATTGAACTTACTCTTACTCAATTCGGTGCTCAATACTCCCCCCAAGACTCAACGTGCTCATAAGACATCAACCCTATGGTTAACTCATGCATCTCTTCTCATTGGACGTTTATCAACTCAATTATCAACTCTTTGGTTACATTCTTTTAAGGTTCAACTCTTGACTCATAAAAGCTCAATCATGTATCATTCGGACTCATAGCATTCAAGAAAATAAAAATAGAGTTAAAAGATTTAGAGATTTCCATAGACTCTTTAGGCTCAAATTATACTCATGCATACCAATTCAAATACAATGTGTAAAAATTATAAGATTTCATGTTAGGGTTCATGTAGGAAAGTAAAATCATCTATTTCAAGTATTTAATTCATAAAAATTATAATTCATGCAAAATTATATAGATATGCATTAAAATTTAAGAAAAACCTTCATGGAATACTCAAATCACTAACACCTCCTTCAACTCAGGTATGGGTACATGAAAGAACAAAATTCTTGTTTTAGTTAGTCTTACATACCTGGAAATTTGTGTCTTGGAATAAATTGGAAGAATTATCAAGTTTTTTTGCTTCAAACGCTAGTCTTTTTCTCCCTTGAAACCTTGCCTAAGTTTGGAGAATGTGCTTTAGCGTGAAAAAGGTGACTGATAGGTTTAGGGCTTTAATTAGGTATAAAAATGTAAAGTCTAAGATTTAAAAGGGTGGAAAAAGACCAAAATAACCGTTTAAAAACTATCAAAAGTCATTTACGGGCCCATCTACGGCCCGTAGAAAGTTCCATGACATGTAGGGACCCTTCCTTAAACTTTTGGGCAAATTTTGAGATTACTGGAACATTTCACGAGACCAAACAACGACCAGTAGATGGATTCCTGAAGTCCGGGTCTCAAAATTTGATTTTCAAGACTTTTTCCATGAGCGCAACAGACGAGTCGTACTTTGATTCGCAACCCATAATAGAGTTTCGTAGAAGAGCTCTACTCTGGCAGTCTTCAATAAAATGGTAATAACTTTTGACTCTAAACTCTAAATGAGGTGAAACCAATTGCATTGGAAAGCTAATTCAAAGGTCTTTCATTTGGTAGGTCACGGGACATGTATTTCTCTGTGTTATAAGAGTTATTTGATCTTTTAAAGTTGATCCTTGCATAATCTAACACTAGAAACTCAATTTATAGGAAAGTTTTGAACTTGGCTAAGTGCTAGGAGTCTCTTATGACCCTAATACATTTCTCATATGTAAGAATGAATCTCAAAACATAGGTGCATGTAAGAATAGAGTTATAAGGTGTCACAATATCTCCCTCTTGGGATCATTCATCCTCGAATGATGATCAATTCAAGACTTACTAAGCAAGAATACCATCAAAACTCAAATACTCGGGTACTCGACTACTCATACTCCAGAAATCAACCTCAACTCAGGATTCAAAATTGAAAGACTATTTCTCACATCATCAATAGGCACAAATAGAGTTAAATACATGCATATTCAAATACTCATAGACTCAAAAGGAACATTAACTCAAAAATAATAACTCAACTCGACAATGAGAAAGTAACTAAGAGAATAGAAATGGGCCATTACCAT
Organism: Solanum aculeatissimum; assembly: GCA_038996855.1. Taxonomy (NCBI): domain Eukaryota; kingdom Viridiplantae; phylum Streptophyta; class Magnoliopsida; order Solanales; family Solanaceae; genus Solanum; species Solanum aculeatissimum. The sequence goes on from JBCEWC010009200.1 coordinate 12,413, forward strand.
CAATTTCATCATTAGAAGGGACGAATAGGTGAGGGTATCTAGCCTTCATATCCTCTTCAACCTCCCATTAGCTTCTTCAACAGATTGACTTCTCCACAACACTTTTACGGAAGCAACCTCTTTAGTTATCAACTTGCAAACTTGACGATCAAGGATTTGGACTGGGATCTCTTCATAACTCAAGTTATCTTTCACTCTAATGCTCTCAACAGACACAATCAAAGATAGATCTCCCAAAAACTTCTTAAGCTTGGAAATGTGAAAGACCGGATGGATGGCCGTTAGCTCTTGGGGTAGCTCTAATTTATAAGCTATGTTTTCCACTCTCTTCACAATTTAGTAGGGACCAATGTAACTAGGACTCAACTTTCCTTTCTTCCCGAATCTCATTACACCCTTCATGGGTGACACTTTCAAGTATACCCAATCATTTTCCTCAAACTTTAGGTCCCTTCTCCTAACATCAGTGTAGGACTTCTAGCGACTTTGTGCAGTTCTTAGTCTCTCTTGGATGATCTTTACTTTCTCCATAGCTTGGTGTACCAGGTCTGGCCCAATCAATCCTACTTCACCTACCTTAAACCATCTAATCGGTAATCTACATCTCCTCTTATAGAGAGCCTCATAAGGAGCAATTTAAATACTCGAATGAATGTTGTTGTTATAGGCAAACTCAATCAGAGGCAAGTGGTCATATGAATTACCTTTGAAGTCAATAATGTAGGCCCTCAACATATCTTCCAAGGTCTATTTCATCCGCTCTGCCTGACCATCATTCTGAGGGTGGAAAGCAGTGCTACGGTTCACCTTTGAACCCAAGCCTTTCTGAAAAGACTTCCAGAATTGGGAAATGAATTGAGCTCCTCCATCTGATATTATGGATAGAGGAACTCCATGCAATATGACAATATTCCGAATATACAATCGAGCATAGTCCTTTATCGTGTTGTCTTTACCGCCAAAAAGTGGGTTGGTTTAGTCATCCTATCAACAATCACCCATATCAAATCATGTTGTCTGCGAGACCTCAATAAGCCTGTGATGAAATCCATATTGATTATCTCCCACTTTCACTCTAGAATTTCAAAATTCTAGGATATTCCGCATGGCCTTTGGTGCTCAACTTTTACTTGTTGGTAGTTTGGGCACTTAGAAGCCAAGATTACAATATCCCTCTTCATCCCACTCCACCAATAACCTCTTTTAAGTCGCGGTACATCTTGGTAGATACTAGATGGATAGAATATCTAGAGTTATGGGTTTCTGCCATGATTCTTTCTTGAATACCATCAACATCTGGGACACACAATCTATTTTGGTATCTCAATAGCCCATCTCCCCCTTTGACGAATACCATCACTTTCTACTTGTGTACATCTTCCTTCAATTGTAGTAAGATGGGATCTTGGTCTTACTTCTCCTTTACTTCAATCACAAGAGATGACATAGACTCGTTATGCACAAGTATTCCACCTTCACCAGATTCATCTAGTTGAACTCCCAATCATGTTAGCTTGTGCACCTCCTTGGCCAACTCTTTCTTATTTCCTTCCACATGAAGAGTGTTTCCCATAGACAATCTGCTAAGAGCATCAACAATCACATTAGCTTGACTTGGATGGTAGAGGATGCTCATGTCGTAATCCTTGAGCAACTCAAGTCATCTCCTCTGCCTCAAGTTAAGCTCTTTCTAGGTGAAGACATATTGCAGGCTCTTATGGTTTGTGAATACATTAACATGTGCTCCATATAAGTAGTGGCACCAAATCATGAGTGCAAACACTATTGCAACTAATTCTAAATCTTGAGTTGGATAGTTCCTCTTATAGTTCTTAAGTTGTCTGGAAGCATAAGCTATGACCTTACCTCTCTGCATCAGAACACATCCCAATCTCACTCTAGAAGCATCACAATAGATCAAAATATCATCAGTCCCCTTAGGTAGAGTCAAAACTAGTGTCATCGTTGATCTTGTTTTCAACTCTTGAAAACTCTTCTCACACTCATCTAACCACTAAAACTTAGCTTTATTCTGAGTCAACTTAATCAATGGTGAGGATATAACAGAGAATCCCTCAAAAAATCTGTGGTAGTAACCAGTCAAACCCAGAAAACTTCTTATATCAGTTGGAGAGGTAGGTCTAGGCCAGTTCTTAACTGCCTCAATCTTCTACGTATTTACTCGAATACCATCACCCTAAATAATATGGCCTAGAAAAGACACGGACTTGAGCCAAAACTCACACTTAGAGCATTTTGCATACAACTCACTATCCTAGACCGTTTGAAGAACAATTCGAAGGTGATCGACATACTCTTCCTCATCTCTATAGTACACCAATATGTCATCAATAAATAAAATCATGAATATGTCAAGGTACTTCCTGAATACTCTGTTCATCAAGTCCATGAAAGAGGCAGGAGCATTGGTCAATTTGAAGGACATTACCAGAAACTCAAAGTGACCATATCGAGTTCCAAAAACCATCTTTGGGATGTCACATTCTCTCACTTCCAACTGGTGATAGCCTGATATAAAGTTTATCTTGGAGAAAACAGTGGCACCCTGAAGTTGGTCAAACAAATCATCAATCCTTGGAAAAGGATATTTGTTCTTAATGGTCTCCTTATTCAACTGACGATAATCCATACACATCTTGAGGGAACCATCTTTCTTTTGAATAAATAGGATAGAAGTTCCCCATGGAGAGACACGCAGCCTAATAAATCCCTTATCCAAGAGATCTTTCAACTACTCTTTCAGTTCTTTCAACTTGATGGGAGCCATTCTACATGGAGGAATAGAAATAGTTAGAGTATCAGGGAGAACATCAATCCCAAAGTCAATCTCCCTATCAGGAGGGACTCTAGGAAAATCATCAGGAAACTCATTGACTACTGGAACTAACTCAAAATGTGGAGACTCTACATCATAATCCTTAACTCACATAAGGTGATAAATACACCCTTTAGAAATTAGCTTTCTGGCCTTAAGGTAGGAAATAAACTTACCCTTAGGCACTACCAAACTACCTTTCCATTCTATAATAGACTCATTCAGAAATTAGAACTTGACTGTCTGGGTTCTATAGTTGACAGAGGCATAACAAGCATAAAGCTAGTCCATGCCAAAGATCACATCAAAGTCAACCATCTCTAACTCAATAAAAATCAGTAAGAGTATCCCTATGATAGATGGACACTACACAATCTCTGTAAACCCTTTCGGCTATGATAGGCTCACCAGTAGGAGTAGAAACACTAAAGGGCTCAAGAAGACATTCAGGAAGGATCTCAAACTTACTAGCCACATGTGGAGTCACAAATGATAAAGTGGCACCTAGGTTAAGCAAGGAATATACATCATAGGAAAAGACTCGAAGCGTACTCATAACAACATCTGGTGCAATTTCCTGATCTTGTCGATTACCCATTGCTTACAGACGGTTTGTACCCCTACCCGTATTAGTAGTGAAACCTCTCTGATTACCGCTGGTCGGTGCTGCTTTCGAAGACTAATCTTTATTACATCCCTCATCCCGCCTTCTCATTGGGCACTCATTCTGGAAATGACCAGTCTGTACACACTTATAGCAAACATTTGTGCCCTCACGACACTCATCTAGGTGGAGTCTATCACACTTGCCACATGGTGATTTTCCCTTCGAACCTTGAGTCATACTAGCTTGGGATTGAGAACCCTGAGCTTTGGAATTTTGATAGCCTTGAGGCTTCTGATCATACCTGTTACTCGGAGCTGGTGCACTTACTGAGGATGGTGCATAATTTGAATACCTCTTCTAGAAGTAGGTCTTGTCCCCCTTACCTTACTTATGCTGGCTAGACTCATGCCCTATTGATTTATCCTTCTTAATCAAATTCCCCTCCCTATCCCTCTTTTTATCTTCTTCAAGTTGTTGCGCATAGACCATAACTTTGGAGATGTCCATGCCCGAAATCAGCAATGTTTCTTTGCACTCATTTTTCACAGGCTTGCCCAAGTTGGATATGAACTTCCTCATTCTAGATCTCATGTCAAGGACCATCTCTGGAGTATACCTGGATATCTGTATGCACTTGAGGCTATATTCTTTGACAGTCATCCCCTCCTCTTTTAAGTTGATAAACTCATCAACCTTCATTTCCCTTAACACTCATGGAAAGAAGTGGTCATGAAAGGCACTCTCAAAATTATCCTAAATGGCAGACTCAACATCCTCACCTCGACTCTCTTCCCATTGATTGTACCAAACATTTTCCACGTCCTTGAGTTGGTAGGAAGAAATTTCAACTCCTTCAGTATCAATCGCGTGCATAGCTTTCAACACCTTCCATATCTCATTAATAAAGTTTTGAGGGTCTTCCTCAACCTTAAACCCTGTGAAGATTGGTGGATTCATCCTAAAAAAATCTCTAAGTTTGGTTGTAGCAGTTGTCTCTTGGGAGCTAGAACTAGGAGCCTGTGATCTCCATTCCCCACTTTGAGTGGCTACTAGTTGGTTGAGCATAGTGATAGCTCCTCTGAAATCAGCTTCTGTAGTAGGAGCAAGTAGAGCAGTAGGTGCTTCTGAGACACTGATATCTCTATTTGGGCAACCTAGACCCCTCGTCTCTATCTGAGTAGGCACCTCTGGTGGGGGATTCGCAACATTAGAGGATGAAGCATCTCTTTGGATGGCGGTACACTTAGGAGGCATTATATGTAAATGTGTAACACACAAATCAGATAGATACTTTAATAGAGTTAAACTCTATCGAACGAACTAAAAATATAAGAGAAGTTCAATAATTCCTAATGTCCTATAGCCTCCTGCTTATAAAGTGTGGTGTACAACATATCTATAAACAAGACTCTACTAGACACGACTTCACAGACTCCCTAGGACACTTGAAATTTGTGCTCTAATACCAAGTTTGTCATACCCTGGGAGGGTACCCTTGGCGTGGCAGACACTCAGAGACTATTTCTAGCCCCCAAGCCAAACAATCTATCCATAAGCTAAGTAAGACTAGTATGAATGAAAACTAGCCAAAAATAACATCTAATCATAACTCGACTGTCTAATCTATGAAGACTCTAAACATCTGACTAAGTGGTGCCAATTACAGGTCCATGACTACCTCAAAATAGAATAAAATAAGTCTAAACTCAAAGCTAGAAAGAAACATAGTATCCTCCGGAAGTGTGGGAGGACTCACCAATCAAATGAATATAAATAGGTCCTCAACAGAGCGCATACTGATAACCACTAGTACCTGTCTCTACATCATGAAAAGACATAGGACCAAATGTATGTCAATACATGGAATTTATGAGTATGTAAATTAGCAGAATAAAATATGTAAAGGTAGAATAACATCAACTCAAAATAGCTCAACTCAAGAAAGTAGGGAACTCAATGTAACACCCCAATTTTTTTTGAAATATCCTTATTATTGATATTATATAATGTACTACGGGTCATGGTTGAGTTTTGGTAGCCAAGGGTTGAGTTTAAGTGGCCGAATGCAAATTGGGCTAGTTGGTGGCCTAGAGGAACAAATTCGATAGTGTAATTAAAACAGTAATAACTTTTGATGTGGGATGAAACATATGGGATAATACATATCTAATTGAATCTCTTTGAGTTAGATTTGAAACAAAATTGGTTTCACTCAATTTGGAGTTCGGATGAGGGAGCTATGGCCCAAATAGTGAGACTGTCTAAAATTTGAAAGACATTGGAGATAGGCTCAAAACGGTGGCCAAGGACAGGGACACGGGCCGTGAAACTTTGCACGGCTCGTATAGGGTGTCATCAAGTGAGCTAGGGGTGGCCTGGAACCATCCCTAAGACAAGTATAGGTCAATGACACCTTGGACGGCTCGTTTGAGCCCAAATGGTCCGTGTACTGCCCCGTGAAGTGGGGAAGTATCTTGGCCAAGCAAAGACTGGTTTTTAGGGGCTATGTATGGGTTGACGGTACCCTCACATGGAAAGTCACACCTCAGATGGTCAGTGAAGTTGTTCATGAATTGTTACAGAAAGTCCTTCGAGAGTTTGCGCTGAGAATTTGTCTAAGTGTGGTGAGATGGAGGGGCAGACGTCTCGTGCACCACTAAACGGGCATTGTAGCTGCCGTTTAACATTGCTTAGTTCCGTAAAGTTGCATTTTATTAATGGTATTTTCATGATTTAACATTTTTCTAGGCCTCTTTTTGGTACCGTAGGGTCTCCTAAACCCCTAAAACATTCCCCAAACCCTCATTCATCCATTCAAACTCTCTTATACACTCTCTTAAGATTCTAAGACTCTCTTGGAATCCATTAAAGCTAGCTTTTAGAAATTGGGAAAGAATACCTTGATTAAGTTTGATCTTGTTGATTGTTGGTGAGATTAAGGTATGTGGGACTTGATTCAAGGATCCCCTTTTATCCTTGAAGATCCTAAGAACCCTAACCCCTTTAAATTGATTTTCAAGTTTTCAATTAGTTATGGGTTCTTCCAATTTTGTAGTAGATTAGTGTTAGGACTTGAGTGCTGTAGTTTTAGGTGATTTAAACATGATTTTACACTTGAATTCATGGATGATTATTGAAACCCTAATTGTTCAACTTGCATGT
>JBCEWC010009201.1:0-19016 GCA_038996855.1 Solanum aculeatissimum
TGATTACAGGTTGGTTCTCCTGAGCCTGGTCGGCAATGGGTGCCAGTCCGCCTTAATGGGATTTTGGGTGTGACATTGATGCCACCTCAGTGAAGTTAAAAGCCTTAGTAAAGGAAGGAAAGATAGAGGTTTTCTCACAAAGGAGAGATAGTGTGCTCCGGTATCAAAGGAGGTTATGTGTACCAAATGATAGTGAGTTGAAGAAGTTGATAATGCAAGAAGCTCACAACTCTTCCTACTCTATTCTCCATGGTACTACAAAGATGTTAGAGACTTGAGGGAGAGTTATTAGTGGAATGGAATGAAGAAAGGCATTGCCCAATTTGTATCCGACTATGCCAATTGTCAACAAGTCAAGGTTGAACATAAAAGGTCGGGTGGCCTAGCTTGGAAGTGGGAAGAGGTCAATATGGACTTTGTAGTGGGATTTCTAAGGATCAAAAAACACTTTGATTCCATATAGGTGATAGTGGATCATGTGACCAAGTCGGCTCACTTCTTACCAGTTAAAATGACATTTAATGTTGAAGATTATGCTCACTTCTATATCAAAAATTAGTGAGGTTGCATGGGGTTTTATTGTCCATCATATCATATTATGGTGTCCAATTCACCTCTTATTTATTAAAGTCTTTCCAAAGCGAACTTGGTACTAAGGTGAAGTTGAGTACCACTTTTCAGCCCCAAATCGATGGGCAAGGCAAGAGGACCACTCAAACATTGGAAGACATGTTGTGAGCTTGTGTGTTGGAGCTCAAGGGAACCTGGGATGAACATTTACCTCTTATTAAGTTTGCCTACAATAATAGCTTCCACACAAGCATTGGGATGACACCATTTGAGGTATTGCATGGTAGGCGGTGTAGATCCCCTATTGGGTGGTTTAAAGTTGGTGAGATGGCATTTATAGGACTGAACTTAGTCATGAATTCTATGGAAAAAATTAAAAGCATAAGGAAAAAGTTACAAATGGCTTAAAGTTGGCAAAAGTCCTACTTCGATGTTAGGAGGAGGGATCTTGAGTTTCAAATTGGTGATTGGGTCTATTTGAAAGTATCTCTTATGAAAAGTGTGATCCGGTTTGGTAGAAAGAGAAAGCTAAGCCCTAGTATATAGGGCCTTATAAAGTGGTGAGAAGAGAGGGAACTGTGGCATATAAGTTGGATCTACCTAATGAGATGTATTTGATCCATCTGATTTTTTATGTGTCGATGTTGAGGAAGTTCATAGGTGATCCAAACTCCATAGTTCCTTTGCAAGATATGAACACTGAAGAGGATTTGAGTTATGAAGAGACCGATGAGATTCTAGCCCGACAAGTAAAAAAGCAAAGGAACAAGGAAATTGCATCCATCAAAGTGCTTTGGAGAAATCAACAAGTTGAGGGTGCTACATGGGAAACTAAAGTGGATATGATGCGGCATTACCCATATCTATTCCACTCTACTCAAGCCTAATGTATTTAAGTCATTCTTGCCTAAAGCCTCAATTCCCAGCCTTTTTTGTTTTTGCATGATGCATACACTCATCTCTATGTTTATGGACTGTTTTGAATGTGGATTTTGAAAATTTCATAAAATGATGTTTAAGTTGCATTTTTGCATGCATACTGGGTTGTTGGCTGACGATTAACACTTTATTGCCTGCCTCTAAGTATATTCAGGGATGAATGTTCCCAAGGACCCTCAGTTTAGGAGCCTAAATAAGCAGAAAATGTTGGACTAAGGATCAATTCATGAAGCCAATTTATGGCTCGTAGATGGGATGATGACCCATAGGTTGACCTCTTAAACATGAATTCAGGAAAGAAAAAATGTTTCCAAGTGTGGGGTAACCCATGTACCCAATGATGACCCGTAGGAAGCTTGACGACTCGTAGATAGGATCGTAGGTGAGGGTGCAAAACATGAAGGAAATTTAGAGTTTCTAGAGGGTGACCTACGATTAACAACATGTCCCGTAAACCATTGCACGGTCCAAACAAACCCTTCATAGATGAGGTCCAGAAAAGTGAGAAATTGGCTAAGTGTGGAAGGACTCTACGAGTCCAGCCACGAGCCATAACTCAAAGGACGATTTGAAGAAAAGGGTTTCATGGTCTGGATCGACAAAAAAATTTCTGATGATTAGAAAAAGAAAATAGGATGGACAGGACTAAAATTTGTAGTTCAAACCACGAACCGTAATCGGGCTTTCATTAATCAAGCTTTTGTAGATGTCTTTCAATAATTTTATCATTTCCGCCAATCCTAATCCTAATCTATGTCTTTTTTGGGATTCTAAGGGCCCTAAATCAGACCTTAAAGCCCTACGACCCTCATTCATTCTCCCATTCTCTCATTCTTAAATTTCTAAGGTAGAAGAAATACTCCCTAGAGAAGAAGAACAAGCTAAGGAGGCTAGGGTTTCAAGGAGTTCTTTCTTCAAACAACAAAATTCCTTCTTCCCAAGCTTATCAGGGTAGTGTGTTTGATTTGTGGGTCTCCTTTCTCCTTCAAATACCTATATAATATCTTTTACCATCTTTTTAAGTTCCTTTGCTAATGATGATTTCATGATATTTTATGCTATTAAATGATCTTGATGATATCCCATGATATTTTACTAAGTATTTACATGTATTTAAGTTAATGATGATGATCCCAATGATGTGGGTTTAAGTACCAAAGTGTGGGATATTTTACTTTGTTTTGAATAAGCATATTTTCCTATGTTTATGCATGATTTCATGATTTATGAATGTTTCAACTTAAGGAATTAACCTACCTAATTAAAGTCAAGTTTTGCAGTTTTTTTATAAAGATTAGGGCACTAACGAAAGGTTTTAAAGTTATAATTTGTCAAAGATATAGGCTTGATGACAAAAGTCCTAAAGATGTTTATGAAAGTCCCCAAGATGAAAGGAAAATACTCACTTGGTGGTTCCTTATGTTTTTGAGCTACTCTTAAGATTGCTACTTATGATTCTAAGTGTCATATATTGACTGATTTTATGTTTTAAAGATTTTATACAATGACTTAACACCGAATGTGACATTAAGGTGGGATTCGATAAGGGAACCTTAGTAGCAACCCGTTTTCCCATTAATTATATGTCACCATAGAAGCCCTAACATGCTAGGCTAGTGTATCCACGTAGGCCATTTATGTTATATAAAGATGCATGAGAAGTGACAGAGTTCCACCCGACAAGTGGTCTCCCCGTTCCAGCTAGGGGTTTTGTTGGATTCCATGTAGTAGCTCAGATGGTCTTATATGTCAATTAAGGTCCATTCTCACAAGTTTATGATTTTATGATATGATTCTATCACATATGTTCTTCATGTGCATGACTTTTACTCATCTTGATACGATATCCCTTGTGCATACTTAAGCTTATATTTAAAGTCCCATTTATCATCCCATGCATGTTCATCCTTACTTATGAATAATGGCATTGCAATTTCATGTTTGCATTGCATCTCACATACTTAGTACATTCCAAAAGTACTAATGAATATTTTGCCTGCATGATTTAACCATGTAGGGATAGGTGTTCCTCTAGCAACTCGTGGCTCATTTTCAGCCGTTTGAGACTAGTACCTTTTGTGGTGAGCCCTTAGTTCGGGTTTCTATCATTTTCTATTTTAGCTTTATATTTTCTTTTGAGACTATGCATATGTTGTCCCTTTGAGGCTTTTACATTTTATGTTGTTAAATATTGAAGGCTTTTCTATTTGATGGAGGTCGATCGTTGACCGGTTGATCAATCCATGATTTAGATGATAAGATGTTTAAACAAAATATGTTTTCATGTATGCTTTTTAATGTTGCTTCATTGTCATAAGTCGCTCATAGACCTTTCCCCATTTCATTTCCGTAATTCTTTAAGTTTTATGCCTATGAATGCTTGAGATATTAAAGATGGCTTGGATGGGGTGCGGTGCCTTCAGATATCTCATTTGTCGTGTGACAACTAGGCTCCTAGGTCGGGTTGTTACATAAATAAAGAATAACCTTGACACAAGTTATGTTAAATACATCTTCTACCGTCAAGGAGAGTATTATTTTTAGTTGTATAACTCGTCTAATCTTATCTAAGCTATTGCCTGATCATACTGTATTACATTAGTTATCCATCTCTATTTTTTACAACAATCAATGGTAGTAGATGGCCAATTTAGCCTAACATCTAGCTAGTTCAAATATTGCCCGATCGTGGCGGTACAATATTAGATTAGTTATTCATCATGTCAAAAGTAACCTCCAATCATAGAAATTTATTTTTCATAAGAAACAATTACTATCTTAGAAATATTTGATTGTGTAAGTATTTTAAATTATTAGGATATATTATAAATCATGTATTTTATTAATTATTATTATTTATGAAATATTTATTTATCTATTTTATTTAATAAAATTTACTATTAAATAAATCATATGTTTATTTTCCTCTATTTATGTAGTAGATGATAGTGTAGACGATAAACTTTTGCGTCAAGAAAATAATACTCAAGAACGAAAATATTGCAATAATTTATAGTATTTAATTTCAAGTATGTGAGTGTTACAATCTCTACGAATCCTCTGATTCACCTTTTCAGGCGTAAAATTCAAGGGCTCTTTATCTTGATCTTGAATCTTGTAAAACATGATGAATTTGATCTTAACTTGTACTTGAATTCATGGGCTTTTGGGCTTGTTCTTGAATCTTGCGGTATTGATCTTTATTTGTGAATTTGAGCTTGAACTTGATATGGATTTGTTCTTGAACTTGATCTTGATTTGTACTTGAATTCAAGGATTTTTGGGCTTGATCTTGAATCTGGTGATCTTGATCTCTATGTGTTCTTGAACTTGATATGGATTTGTTCTTGAACTTGATCTTGATTTGTACTTGAATTCAAGGGCTTTAGAGCTTGATCTTGAATCTGGTGATCTTGATCTTGATGCCTTCTTGAACGTGAACTTGATATGGATTTGTTCTTGAACTTGATCTTGATATATATTTGTTCTTGAACTTGATCTCGACTTATACTTGAATTCAAGGGCTTTTGGGCTTGATCTTGAATTTGATGATCTTGATGCATTCTTGAACTTGAACTTGATATGGATCTATTCTTGAACAAGATTTGTACTTGAACTCAAGGGTTTTTGGGTTTGATCTTGATCTTGATGCATTCTTGAACTTGAACTTGATATGGATTTGTTCTTGAAGTTGATCTTGACTTGTACTTGAATCCAAGGGATTTTGGGCTTGTTCTTGAATCTGGTGATCTTGATCTTGATGCATTCTTGAACTTGAATGCTTGATTTCTTGAATTCTTTATTTCTTGAATTCTTGTTGTTTGTAGAGAAATATGTGGCGTTTGATCCACGAGCCCTCTCTGGCTTCTTGTTAGAATTCTTGATGTTTTTTTTTTAATTATGAGGACCCCTATATATAGTTATAGAATAGAGGAGTCATGATTGAACCAGACTTTCTTCCGGGCAATCAGATTTAAGGTGACATGGCGCGGGAAGAGCGATAGAAATAGGTTTCCCTTTCAAGTGACGTGACGATATTTGATTGGTTGGAACACATCACTTGCACATGTGGCACATTTTTATTAGCCTTTGATTGAGATAAGAATGTTATGTCATTTTGACACATGACGTGATCCTATTGGCTTCTTTGTTTGACTTGGCATGCCATGTCATTCGACACGTGGCATCAAGTGGCCTCTAGGATAAGAGGGCATTGGTCCTAACAAAGTGGGTCATCTTTTGTAGCCCAAATAATGAATTTGGACCCCTATATATATATATTTCATGTTTTTTCTAGTTGAACAAAAATTTCAAACACTAAATGTTGTCTTAACTTTGTCAGACAACAAATATAGTTGCATTATTCTAATTTCAACGCAACTGAATATTGCTTTTAGCCTTGAACAAATTTTTACTCCCCCTTCTTTTTTTTAGGAGTTTTTTTTAATTATTATTTGTCCCTTTTTCACTGTAATTAGGACACCTAATTAGTATTGGGTAAGGACGATTCTCTAATTAGGACTCCAATTAGGAGTAGAATTTGGTTATCCAAATCTTTCTCAAATTTGATAATTTTTTCCTATTAGGAGTCAAATGTCCTTGTTTACAACAAATTAAATTCCTTCATCCATGAGTCTATATAAATACCCCAAAGCCACAAATAAAATACCACTGGTTCACTTCATAAAAACAGGCTCATGAGAACAAGAAAAAACTTTAGTTCTACGCGACCTCACGAAAATTATAATATCTTGACTTAGGGGTATCGAAATCATGATAGGTTTGTGGCATTGAAAAGTAGACTCGAAGGGCTATACCTAATGCGAAATGATGATTAGATTGCTTCTAGATTATCCTAGGTAATTTTTTGAAAACTATATTTACATTCTAGTTCGTTGATGATATCAGCCCTGCGCGACTTCACGAAAATAGTCATATCTTGACTTAGGAATATTAAAATCACGAGAAGTTTATGGCGCTGGATAGTAGACTCAAAGATATGCACCTCATGTGAGAACAACAATTAGATCGCTTCTAGATTATCCTAGGTAATTGTTTGAAAATAATATTTGCATACTGATTCGCTGGTGATTTCAGCCTTGCGCGACTTCACAAAAATTATTATATCTTGACTTAAAAATATTAAAATCATGAGAGGTTTATGAAGCTGAAAAGTAGACTTAAAGGGCTATGCCTCATTTGGGAACGACGATCAGATCACTTCTAGAATATCGCAGGTAATTCTTTGAAAATTATATTTGCATTCTGATTCGTTGGTTATTTCAACCCTGCGCGACTTCATGAAAATTGTCATATATTGACTTAGGAATATCTAAATCATGAGAAATTTATGGCATTGAAAAGTGAACTCGAGGGGCTAAGATTCACATGAAAATGATAATCAGATTCTTTCAAGATTATCCCAAGTAATATTTTCAAAATTCAGCATATATGTTTTTTTCTTGAACATCAAGGAAACGCCTCCTAACTAGGTGATTTCTTCCTCTTCTTTTCGTGTGTTCTTTTGTTCCTTTTTTTGTTTTAGGGATATAAATTCAAGATTCATCATATCACATGCATTTGGTCTTATGGTGTGAAGGGATAAATCCGCGCTCACGCCTTGAGTCACCCATTCAAGGCTTTACAAAGTTCCAAATATTTGAACATAAGGGACCACCAATTCGAGGCTTTACAAATGTTTTGAATGTTTAAACTCATGAGACCCCCAATTCGAGGCTTTTAAAAATATTCCAAATGCTTAAACACATGAGACCCCCAATTCGAGAATTTACAAATATTTCAAATATTTAAACACATGAGACCCCCAATTCGAGACTATACAAATATTCCAAATGTTTAAACACATGAGACCCAATTTGAGGCTTTACAAATGTTTTGAATGTTTAAACACATAAGACCCCTAATTCGAGGCTTTACAAATGTTTTGAATGTTTAAACATATGAGACCCCCAATTCGAGACTTCACAAATATTCCAAATATTTAAAGACATGAGACTCCATTTTCGAGGTTTTACAAATATTTTGAATGTTTAAACATATGAGACCCCCAGTTCGAGGCTTTACAAATGTTTCAAATGTTTAAACACATAAGACCCCCAATTCGAGGCTTTACAAATATTCCAAATGTTTAAACACATGAGACCCCCAATTCGAGGCTTTAAAATATTTTGAATGTTTAAATACATGAGACCCTCAATTTGAGGCTTTACAATTGTTTCAAATGTTTAAACACATGAGACCCCCAATTCAAGGCTTTACAATGTTCCAAATATTTGAACAAAATATGGGAAAAGGTCAACTTAAGGTGCAAAGGGACAAATTTTGTCAACCTTAAGGCATGAAAATTTAGTGATCCTTTTAAGGATAAACTTGCGAAAAGGCCAACTTAAGGTGCAAAGGGACAAATTTTGTCCACCTTAAGGCATGGAAATTTAGAGATCCTTTTAAAGATACACCTGCAAAAAGGCCAGCTCAAGGTGCAAAGGGACAATTTTTGTCCACCTTAAGGCATGAAAATTTAGAGATCCTTTCAAGGATAAGCCTGCGAAAAGGTCAACTTAAGGTGCAAAAGGACAATTTTTGTCCACCTTAATACATGGAAATTTAGAGATCCTTTTAAGGATAAGCTTGCAAAAAGGTCAACTTAAGGTGCAAAGGGACAAATTTTGTCCTCAAAGACTTCAACTTGCGTATTTTAGGAATTTAAAAACTTTATCTTGCAACCTTAAAGAATTTGAAGACTTCAACTTGCATATATGAATTATTTAAAGACTTCAACTTGCAAACTCAAAGAATTTGAGACTTCAGCTTGCATACTTGAAGAATTCAAAGACTTCACCTCACATACTTGAAGGATTTGGAGATTGTGAAGTCTTTGAAGACTTTGATTTGCATATATTGGATGATTTGAACACTTTGATTTGAATACTTGGAGGATCGAAGACTTCAACTAGAAAACTTGAAGAGTTTGAAAACTGCGACTTGCATATATGAATAATTCAAAGACTTCAATTGCATACTTGAGGAATTCGACAACTTCAACTTGGAAACTTGAAGAATTTTAAGACTTCAACCATGCTATTAAAGAAGCTCGTATCCCATAGGGCTTTGCCCCCATAAGGAATCAGGTAGGGACATATAATTTTTTAATACTCATGCAACTAAATTTAGAATATAATTTCAAGCGCCCACGTACCCCAATGAAGAGGATCAAGTCACAATGTAGTTCTGGGGGGAGTGTTTTTTTTTTGTTTTTTTTGTCCTTATTTTTGTCTAGGCCATCTCTTTCGAGATTTTCAACCTAGTAGATATTTTTTTAGGGAATCGTACACAGTTTATACTCTTGCGAGCCAGGAGTATCATGCAGTTTTATACTCGAATTTCAGGGAGCATCATTTTCCTTAAGGATAGTACCTCTTAAGAAATTTTACATTTATAGGACCGATCCGTATGCTACTGCATTGACAAGCTTGTAAGCACCATTTGAGTATACTTCTTGTACTATATATGGTCACCTCAAGAGAACCTTTTTGTTGAAAGCACGAGACAAACGAGCTTGATTACAATCAAGATTTTGCTGGGCTTCTAACCTCTTTTCATCAAGTGATTCTAGCTTGGCAAGACGTAGTCGAGCATTTTCTTTCTTAGTGAGCCCTTCTTGGATAGCCAGTCTCAAGGATGGTATTTGACGCTCAAGTGGTAGGACCGCTTCAACTCCAAAAGCAAGCGAATATGGAGTTGCTTAAGTCGGTGTGCGATATATCATCCTATATGCCCACAAGTCTTCTTCCATTCTTTCATGCCAATCTCTCTTGGACTTAGAGACAACTTTCTTCAATAGATTACATAGGGTCTTATTGAATGCCTCAGCTAGACCGTTGGAAGCAGCATTGTACATAGAAGATTTATGTTGTTTGAAGTCAAAGAGATCGCATATTTTATTCATCAACTTGTTATCAAATGGATTGCCATTGTCCGTTATTATGTATCTTGGAATGCCAAATTGATAGATAATGTTCATTCGAATGAAGTTTGCAACGTTCTCCTTCTTGACTTCTTTAAGAGCGACAACTTCGACCTATTTTGAGAAGTAGTCAGTTGCAGCCAAGATGTATAAGTGCTCACCAAAAGATTTTGGTAGTAACCTAACAACATCCAATCCCCAAGAATCAAATGGCCAAGATGTAATAGTCGGGTTTAAAATTTTAGGCAGTTGATGCATGAAGTTGGCATGGAATTAAAAAGTTTTGCACCTTTGAGCATAATCCAAGCAATCTTTTACCATGGTTGGCCAATAATACCCCTTTTTTTTATGTGAAAATGGAGCTTCGGTCTAGATTGATGCAACTCACATACTACTGAATGTGATTCTTGTAGAGCTTGACCTGCTTATTCCTCTCCCAGACATCGAAGAAGTACTCCTTCAAATGATATTCTATATAGGGTGTCCTTATAGTAAAGGAAACGAGGTGCACAGCGACAAATGTCAGTCCTTCTTTTGACATTTTCTAGAAGTATCCCATAACATAAGTAGTCGACGATAGCTTATCCCCAGTCCTCTTTGTTGGCTTCGAAAATTGCAACCACATGCTCAAGTAGATTCTCCATATATTCGTCTTCATCCAGTGGTGGTACTACCCATTTTTGGAAAATAGTAACTTGAGTTTGATCAGGAAGGCTCAAAGTTGAAGCTAGAGCAGCTAAGGCATCAACTGTTTTATTTTATTTTCTCGGCACATGCTGGAGAGTTACATCTCCGAGCCATCTTATTAACTTTTAATCATAAGAGTGATAGGGGTGCAGTTCAGGCTTCCTGACCTCATAGGTTCCCAAAAGGTTTTTGATCACTAACTGAGAATCATCGAAGACTTGTAATTGTAATTGCTTCATGTCAACGACCATTTCAAGTCCAAGTATAAACGCTTGATACTCTGTGACATTATTGGAGCAACACTATTTCAAAGTAAAAGAGAATGGTAGGACTTTTCCTTGTGAAGTTACAAGCACTACGCCTGCACCATCTCCACCACGATGCTCAACCCCATCAAAGTATATTTTCCAAAGAGGCTGAATTTTAATGGCCAACACGTCTTCGTCAGAAAGTTCATTAGTCAATTCCCAATCATCTGGTATAGGGTGGTCCGCCAAAAAGTCCACTAATATTTGTTCCTTCATAGACTTTTGAGGGATATACACAATCTCAAATTGTTAGAACTGAAGGTACCACCTTACTAGTTGGACACTGAGGACTAGTTTTGACATGACAAATTTGATGGGATTTGTTCTAGAAATAAGATGGACAATGTGAGCTTAAAAATAGTGCTTTATCTTTTAAATCGAAAAGATCAGTGCCAAACACAACTTCTCGATTGGTAAATAATTTAACTCATTTGGTATCATTATTCTGCTCAAGTAATAAAGGGCATTTTCTTTGCCTTCACTATTTTCTTGAGCTAGTAAGGCTCCCACGGGCCTTTCTTATGCTACAACGTAAAGTATCAATAGCTTTCCATGTATAGGAGCTGCTAAGATAGGAGGTTTTGCAATATACGCTTTGATACTTTCAAAGGCTTTGCTACATGTTTGATCTCACTTGAAAGGGACACATTTCTTTATGAGATGACTGAATGGTTGGCATCTTCTAGCAAGTTTCGAGATGAACCTCCTTAAGTAGGCTAAGTTTCCCTGAAGGCTTTTCAACTCATGAATGTTTTGAGGCTGGGGCATCTTCAAAATTGCATCAACTTTAACTTGATGAATCTCAATTCCCTTATCGCACAATAAAGCTAAGAAACTTTCCAGAAGTAACCCCAAAGGCACATTTTAATGGATTGATATCTTCGAAGCAACTTGAACACCATTCTCAAGTCTTTCAAATTGGTTGCTCCTCTTTTTCGACATCACCACCAAGTCATCAACATAACACTCGACAGTTTTATGGAGTAAATCATCAAATATACTTTGCATAGCCCTTTGGTATGCGGCACCAATATTGTTTAAACTGAAGGGCATCACCTTGTAGCAATAAATGCCTTTAGGTATACGAAATACCGTGAGCTCTTCATCCTTTGATGACATGCGGATGTGGTTATAGCCAGACAAACCATCCATGAATAACATTGCCTCATAACCAGTTGTAGCGTCAATCATTAGCTATGGAATGGGCAGTGGGAATTCATCTTTAGGGCATGCATTGTTGAGATCTCTGAAGTCAACACAAACTCGAATTTGGTCATTTTTCTTCCTTATAGGAAAATTCTTGAAATCCACATGGGATATTTAAATTCATGAATGAAGCATGTCTCAATGAGCTTGTTATCTTCTTTCTCGATCAATGGAACCAAATCCGGCCTAAAACGTCTTTTAGCCTGTTTGATAGGATGAGCACCGTGTTTGACTGCCAATTGATGGACCACTATTTTGGAATTTAATCCAGGCATTTCTTTATAGCTCCAAGAAAATACATCCTTATATTCCTTGAGTATATTCATGTAAGTCAATTCTTCATCTGCTTCTAGAAAAGCACTCAAGTAAGTTGGCCTCAGATCTTCATCATTGCCAAGGTTAAATTTTTTTAAGGGATCCGTTGTTTGCACTCCTTCTTCAAATTCCAGTGAAACTTCTCCAACGTCCTCCTCTTCTTGTGGATCGTTGTTATTAATAGATATATGATGGCACCAAACAATACCTCCTAACTCTTCATTAATATTTTGTTGACATGCAGTATCATTCTCAACCTGAGTTGTAACATGACATGAAGAGCCTACACTTTCTTCATCTTACTTGCGTTCTTTGGTGTAAACCACAGTGTGAGCCTTTTCCTTTAGTACCTCTTTACATGAAACCATGAGTTTCACTCATCGCTTCATCCTAGAAGGGATTACACTTTTGAATCATAGGTGAAGCAAGTGTCGTTACTCTCAGGTAACTTCTCTGATGCTTGTTATTCTTTTTCTTCAAATGGACTTAACCTCTCAAACATGGAAGTTCATTCATCAGGCTTTCCAAGCCAGTCAAAGATAGAAGGTCATTTATTAGAAGAAGCACACTCATCTCCTATAGTGATATAGTTATTTCTTGCCCTTCTTATGGAGATGCGAACTGGTGGCGGTTGGCTATTGCCTAAACCTTCACGCGCTTGCATGGCCCTCTGATGGAAGTTTCCCTATCTTAGATGGCTGATCAAGGTTATACCCAGCCTTTACAAATAACTTGTAAGCATTTGAGTCAAAACCTTCACTACATTCTTTAGGGAACGACATATCTCGGGGCGAATTTTGAGCCACAAAATTTCCCAATAACTTTGAAGACAAGTTTATTGCACCAATTCATTTGATAGGAAGATTCAACCCTCCTAGTACATTCCCTTGTACATCAGATGACTAACCCTCCTTTTTCTTCACCTTTGGGACATAACGAAGTGTAGAAGCTAGTTTTCCTTTCAAGGGCATGGTCTTTCCCTTATTTGGACAAAAACTAGGCTCCCCAATATCAACTTTGGCCCTTCCAATGGCCATATTGGTTGTTTCGCCTTTAAGCTCATCAGATTTGGTCAGTTTGACACCCTCAAGATTTATCCCTTTTACAACATATCTCTTCAAATAGAACTTTGCATCTGCAAAATGTGACTCAACTTCAGTGAAAGCATTATTTTCAACAACTATTTTCCTTTTAATTCCATTTTTGAGGTACTTCAAATATTGATAGTAAGAAGATGAGAAAATTTTGTTCTCGTGCACCCAATGCCTTCCAAGCAATATATTATATAAGTCTTTGCATTAATCACATGCATCCATGCACTTGATCGCAAATAATCTATATGAATTTCCAGCTTAATCAACCATATAGACCCCTGCCCCTCTTGATTGAATCCTTATATCAACAAACGGCTTTCACTAAGTTCTTTAGTTGTGATACCAAGTTCTTTCAACATGTGGATGGGTAGAATGTTGACCTTAGACCCTTCGTCTATCAAGATTCTATTTATCTTCTTCTCTACCACGTGATCCAACATATACAAAGGATGATTGTGCAGAATTTCTCCAAATAGAATATCATCATCTATAAATGTGATCTTTGTATCACATACATGCACTTCTTGAAGAGAGAGTTCCATAGACTTTTTAGAGGGAGATGCTTTTGATGGGATTTCACCCATCGCTTCTTCTTTATTAGCAGGGGGCACCTTCGATGAAGTTTCATTCGTCTTTTCTTCTTTGTTAGGAAGAGACACCTTTGATGAAGTTTATTTCATTGCTTCTCCTTTGCCAGCACTGAAACATGATGCCTCAACATAAACTTGAGCAGCTTTCATGCAGAACTAACTTGGTAAGAATTCCCTCAAAGTTATTAGGCGTCGCTATTTCTAGTAGTAATATACCTCTACCTTTGACCTCTTTGGGAGTTTGACCGACCTCTACTTATTTGATCTCCTCACTACCCTTTGTCTGATCGGTTGCTCAAATGACTCTTTTTGTGGACTAGCCTAGTTGCATCTCCGCCTAGTCATAAGAATCCAACCTTCATCATTATCTGTATCAATTTGGGACTTTTCTTGCTCTAATGATCTTTTTTCTTCAGATGTACATATTCGGATTGGTTCAAGCGAGCCAAATATGATAGAGATTTGATTAGAGTTTCCCTTCCATCATCAAGGAAAATATTCTTTTCATTAGCCAATTAACCTTATCCTTGAAGACAAAACACTTTTTAAGAGGATAAACTAGAATTTTATGATACTTGCAATAATTTGGGTCATCAGACTTCCCAGCTTCATCGGGTCGTTTCATCTCTGGCAGCTCAATGAGTTTTAGCTCAACCATTCATCAAAAAATTTAGGAATATCATAATGCAGAAAAGGGTATTCCTTTTCTTGCATATGTCAACTTTTGATTCGAGCGCTCTTGAAAAGTCATCTTTATACTTTTCTTCTTACTTTCTTTCGTAGTAAACTTCACAGGCTCCACATTGACATTTATGGATTCTTTATTGTCATTCCTGGGTAGAACTTTGCCCCATTTCTTGGATTTTTATTTGTCCTTCCCTTTGCGAGGATCGTGAACAAGCATCTCATCTTTTTCGGTAGAAGACATGCTCAACTCCATATCGTGAGCATGAGTAGCTAGATCTTCAAAAGACTTAGTTTTGATTCCTTGTAAGATATAGAGAAGCCCTCAGTGCATCCCTTGGATACATATTTCTATAGTAGAAGGTTTACTAAGCCTATCTTTATAATTAAGGCTCATATTCCTCCATCGTTTTATGAAGTCAATGACTGGTTCATCCTTTCTTTGGCGAATATTTATGAGTTCCACCTTGCTCACTGTGCGCCTTGTTCTATAGAAGCGATTGAGAAACTCATGTTCTAGTTTTTCCCAACTGTCAATGGAATGAGGCTCAAGATCTGTGTACCAGTCAAATGTGTTCCCCTTTAAGGAGCGAACGAACTGTTTGACAAGATAATCTCTATAGGTCCCAACATTGTTACACGTCTCTACAAAGTGAGCAACATGTTGCTTTGGATTTCCTTTTCCCTCGAATTGTTGAAATTTGTGAGGTTGATAACCTGCAAACATTTCAAGCTATCAATCCTTGTAGTCTAAGGCTTAGCATACATATGGGAAGACTTCGCGGACACTTTATACTTGGCTTTGATGGTCCCTTCAATAAACTCCTTTAATTGATCGAGTGGGATCATCCTTTTAGCAGAAACTAACATCTCCTTGATAAATGGTGCTTGCTTCACAGGATTTTCAGTCTCTTGAATTTCAATACTCTTTCCAGGTGCATGGCTAGATTCCTCATCTAGTAAGTCGCCCACCCTGTCCATCAACTTATCAATGCGAGACTCTTGGTGATGCACATACTTGGTCAATCCTTCAATCATCTTTGCCAAATTTGAGAGTTGTTCCTCCATGGATGAAACATTAGTTGTCATCGCTTGCATGACAATTGGAGGCATTAGAGAGAAGCATGGATAGTTACAAAAGTTGATCTTCAGAGGGCTCACATTGCGTGATGCATATGGAGAAGAATTACTTGAGCCATGGTCTTTCTTTGCAGTAGGGTTATTTGAACCAGAGACCTCAAGCAGAGCCAGAGTCTGCTTGATTCTCTCAGCAACACTACTTCCTCTTTCTGAAGCATTTGTTAAGGACCTTGATCCCTTTGGGGTGGAATATCCAAAATCAAGAGTTGGTGTGGACTACACTCGTAGTGTTTTTTGTCCTAACATAGTAGCTTTGCTTCTCGTAACAACTCCAATGCTTCCAAAAGTAACACCTAGGATTTTCTCTACTTCAGTAAAGAACTTGGAATCAGCAGCCTTGGAAGAAGTTGATTGGGAGTTAATCTTATTAGAAGCCATTTAAATGTTCTTTTGCTTTTGAAAAGTTGAGATGAGAGGTAGAGATTGTCCCATAGGACATGTGATAACATGCAAAACATAGATGGCACCAACATAAGTGGCATGTACCCCTCAAGACCATTCACAAGGAGTCAAGCAAAAGATCTCCAAGACCTATAAGCAATGTTCATGAAAAAGGAAGCATTAGAGGAGCTTGAGGGTCACTAAAGAAAGGCTTACAATGTATGGAAGGTTTATCAAAGTGAGGAAAAGGAAGAAAAGAGGTCATGTGTGCAAATGGCTATTACTTGAATTCAAGGATCTGAAAAGAAGGCAACCAACAAAGCCCTTACTCATTAAGGGTAAAATTATAAAGAGAATATTTTCTTTTATTTACTTAGTATAAATAGTCATATTTTTTAATTTGGAAGACTTAGATTATGTTGAATATTGAATCCTCAAAATTATAGTATTTTCTTAGTAATTAGTGAGTAGTTAGGGTGAACTCTTGGAATTGTTGCTTGACTTATTTGCTTGATTAATTAAAGTGTCACCCATTTGTGGTTCTTGATTTCCCTTTAATTTTCTTTTTAGGATTTTATTTGGGTTGCTGAAATCAATTGGAAGGTGAGGTTCTTAGTCCCTTGTTGCCCATAATTTTAATAGTTTGAATTTAATCTACATATCCTTTTATTTTGTTTCCTTTTTCTTTTCCTTTCTTGTTCAACCCTTATCATTTGGTATTAAATCTTAGGCTTAAGTTTGTTTTCACAAATCTAGGTATTAGAATTTTGATCCACTCAAAAATCCAAAAAATAATGAAATTATTTAATCGAACGTTTTCCCCAAATTTCCTTCAAAGCTTCAACAATGGTGATCAAGAGGTTTGAGAGGATTTGATGAAGTCTTGAGAATGTTAGAATATATGATTAAGGGTTAGGGTCATGTTTTAGGGGTTTAGGGGACTTTAGGAAGCAAAAAAGAGGCTTAGGAATTAATTAAATCACGAAAATACCATTAATGAAATGGATATTTACTTGTATACATAATTTTATAATAGTTAATAGGGAAAAGGGTAAAAAACATCCGTCTGTTACATTTGGGCTCACAAATATCCCTTCATTAAATTTTTGACTAAAAAATGCCCCCCTCTCTAATGGAAATAAAAAATAGTTAAAAATACTTATTTGATTTGTTGTTTTTGACACTAGATTCTTGTTCACTAGTATTTTTAGATCCTAAATCTCAAATTTCATTCAATTTGGAGTCGTGGAAGTGAAGTTACCATTGAAGGGTTTTGAGCATTCAAACTTTTCAAATCTTGAAAGTGGGTCTTTTGATTGAGAAGAAATTGAAGGGTAATGATTATTGGGGTTTGTTCTCTATGTCAAGGGGAAGCTAATCCTAAATTTTGAACCAATTTCGAGTTGATTTGAAGGTGATGAGATTAAGTGTGTGTTCTTGGTGTTCTGGATGTTCTTGGAGATCTTCAATGTTCTTGAAGAAGAGAAAAATCGAAAGGTACATTTAATCTACTTTTCTCAAGTCAAAAGTTGGTCAAAGGTGTTTGTTGGCCCTTACTGAAAATTTTAAAAAATAATAAAATTCCACATTAGCGCCAACACAACACCATATCAGCACCTCAGCAGTGAGTCAGCACCCAACTCCTCCAGACGCGCCACGTGGCACATGTAGCTCAATTTCAGAGACTTGAAAGTTGCAGATATTTCTTAACACCCCAAAAATTTTCAAAGTATGAGAGATTGTTTGGGCATAAAAAGTTTTCTAAGTGTCCAAATGACATGATTCTTTTTTTAAATTTTTCGTGCTTTGATTTTTCAACTATTTAGAAAGTAATTAACATATTTAACTACTTGTTAACTATTTTTAATCATCAAATCAAACCCCTTTCAAGTCATAAACACCTAAGGCTTCAAAAAATCTTCAAAGTGTCCGAACTCAATTCTTCTTCTTTGTCACTCATTTTTTTTCATTCCTCAACTATTTAACAACTAATTAACATCTGTAATTACTTGTTAACTAGTTTCTAAACATTAAATAATCTCTTTGATTCTTCAAATTAGGTAAAAGAAGTAATTTCTTCTACTTTTGTTACTTAGTTTTTTTTAGTCCAATTTTTTTTGTGCCTCTTTCTTCTAGTTTGCTTCTTTTATTCATGTTTCTAAGCTTTGTTTGAGTCATCCTTCTTTCAACAGTCATAAGAATCCACTCCACCACAAAGGATAGGTGACCTTGAATTGATTGAGTGGAGCTAGCTCACTATTAATTTTGAGACGACACCATAGAAGGTTCATTGAGAGTTACATATGAGTGACGTGAGGCTTTTACTACTAATCTTATTTGTTGAGTATTGCAGGTATCATGTCTAATACAATTCCAATTGGGAAAGGTTCAGAGAAAATCATGGAAACTCTTGCCTACATCTCCAAACAAATAGCGTAAATGAATAGAAGGATAGGAGGTATGGAGGAAAGTTTGGTACGAGTGGAGAATGAGAATTGAGGGAAAGCAATTCTACCCAAAAATGAGGAGATAAGGAGGGCATCGATGCATTCCACCACCATTACCTCGGGACAAGCCCATAATCTATGTCTTCCTCTGCAAAGCCAAACCCGAAGCTACCAACACCCCACTTTCCAAATGAACAACAATCCAAACCATACAAGACAAGCTACACTACACCCAAACCCACAACCCTATCACCCTCCACAAGAGAATCTGCCTTTTATGGCGAACCAAGTGCATTACAAAACTCCATTTCGAAATGCATCAAATGCATCTTCTCATGAATTTCACCCATCACCTCCACTAAATGCACCACATATTCCCCATCAAGACTACCAATACCAAAATCCTCTCTATGATGAAGTGTATGGAGATCTCAATAATGATGAGTTTTGGGAGCATGGGGGTAGGGATACCTATGGAGTACAAGGGGAAGGAGTCCGACGTCAAGACTTGGGGTGGGATCATGGCATGGGAGGCAGAGATTATGGGTATAGAGAAGATAGAGTGGGATAGAGGAGATAGGATGGGATATAGAAGAGATAGGATGGGAAATAGAGGAAATAGGTTTGGGGAGAGGAATGATCAAGATAGGGGCTTAAACACTATCAAGGTC